>JAQIWA010000045.1:0-63330 GCA_034693305.1 Eueremaeus valkanovi | reverse complement strand
CTCTCATAATCTTGAAAATATAACCAATTGAAATGTGAAGAGTACTGGTACATCTAAGATTAATTAGCATTTCGTTTATAAGATCAGCTTGTTCATTGCCAAATGGCGTTAATTAAAATTGGTTACATAGTGTATCCCATGTTATAACAGCTATCAATTGATTTATTAAAATCTAAATTATTCATTAAAACCGTTTTATAATATAATTTATGACAAATATTATGCAATTAGTTATCCATTAAAATAAATGAATAAAAAATATTATTTATTCTTATCGTACGAAAAGCCAAAGATTATGTAAAAACGAATTCACATTAAAAAGATTTGATTCAAAAAACTATATTTTATCTAAATTGAAATTTTATTTATTCCAATGTAATCCTCGTTCATTTAGATAATTATTCAAATAATAATCCAAATATTATTAACTTTTCAGAAAAATCTTATCAAATCGTTAATCAGAATAAATACAAATAAATAAAAATATCAAAATATTTCAATAAATAGGAAGTATTTGAAAATTAATGGAAAAAATTTTCATTGAAAATATTGGTTAACTCAAGAAAATATCCTGACATTCACCTTATAAACAACCTTCACCTTGAATACAATTGTTTCGGATTTTATTTTCCGAATCCAATTACAAGTATAAAATATATTTTTAAGAATTCTGTTATTATAGCAAAAAAAAGCGAACAATAAATACGTGAAAATCTTTTAATGAGAAATACAACAGAATCTGATTTTAGCCGAAAGACAATCCGGTATTTTGTTGTTTAAGTATATAATTAATTATTAAAAATAAATTGACAATTATATGTACGCGTACTGTAATGCACCCGTATATCCATTATGATCAGCAAAAAAAACATTAAGTCTAGCTTTGGGTCATTTGAGCGCAAAATTATAACAAACTCTTTAATCCTATTAAAGGTTTAGCAAAAAAAATAATAATAAATTCATTGGTTCTTATAATTCATTTCATAAAATAAAAATACTGTAATGACCAAGAGTAGAGTTGAGTTGAATTAAAATACTCCCAATTCAATATTCTTGGTCATGTTTAAACTATTATATTAAATAAATATTAAAATATATTATAAATAATCATTTTGTAAATAAAATGAAAACATTTTTAAAGCAAATAAATGTTTAGATTTTCTATTGAATAAAGAAAATCAATTTTTACAATAAATATAGCTTTGATTGAAAACTATATCTCATTTTTACAGTTTCTGTAAGCACTTCAAAAGAATTCATATGAAATGAGAGCCAAAGCCCAGTATTATAATCATTATATTATAAATGGAAATCAAGTGATAGAAAAAATATGATTTAATTTTAATCTTAAATAAAGTATTTTATTTCGTTTTTGTGCAAATAGTTTGAACGGCAAGAAAAATATGTATTGAATTCGTGATCAAAATTTAGTTCATTTTCAAACATATGAATGAGTTTTAAGCGTTCGATAAATTAAATTAATTTTTTCCTCTCATCTCGTTTTGAAAACGTCTTCAACTATTTTAAGCTCAAAATTATGTTTGCATTCGCTGTAATATATATGAAATTTGAGTCTTTATTTCTGATCATTATTATAAACGTTAATATAAATCAGAGACAAATATTTTTTAAGCTTAACTATTCGATAGCCTAATAAATAACGACTACAACAATCATAATCTCACAAAATCTTATTTCTATTCAATTGATTTATATATTGAAGACATAAGAAGTTTTGAATAGTTTAATGAAATTATTTTTATTTATCAGCTTTTTTAATTAAAGATGACCAGGATCGTTTAGTTACCTATTTCGACCACAAGTTCCAGAGCGATAGAATAAATTCATAAATCAAATGAATGTTTTGCGATAAATGTGAAGCATTAAAAAATGTGTTGTACTCTAATGGGTGCAATGCTGGGACAATCTGGTTGCAAATCTGATCTGTCATCTACTTGTTTACATATAAATTTGGTTTTCCTTTTAGTTTTGTTCAATTAATGCAATTAAAGAAAAATTGATAAAAAGTACTAATTATATGACTGATATGAGTAAAGGGAACAGTACTCTAAATGTACTCTAAATGCTTGTATCATATCATTGAATAGATAAAATAAAAATGAGATGAACTACATCCTAATTTGAATGCGCTTGAAACAAAATCAAATTTAATTGGCACTACTGCTCTGTTTTATGCTTGATTATTTTTATTTTTATTTTTAAAGCAATTTCTATAAATTTGATTCAATTAAGAAAACATAAAAAATTTTTATCATTTAATTAGAAAAATCCAAAATCGAGTCAAACAGAGAAAAAAATTAATCAAATATTTATAAACTCCTACTGAATATCAGAAACTTATTTCACATCAAAATATTTTTTGAATGATTAAAATGAAAATACTTTTAATCAGAAAAAAAACTTTTTCTTAATTAAGTTAATTTGATTTTTTATGCGATTTAATCAACTAATGTAATAGTTGTGTCAAAAAAGTATATAAAAATATTTATCATTTTTTGTCATAAAAACTAATTTAATGAGAAATAAAATTCTATTCATTAGAATCTTATCGATTCAACAAATAAGTAATTATTAGTATAAAAAGATATAATAAAAAAAATTTCAAAAAAATCTTAACATTTTTTAATGATTTTTATTCATGTAATTCGAAAAGTGTTTAAAAAAGAACCAAAACTTTTCAATTAATTTATATCGAGATCTGATGAGTACAGAGATCTGTATTTTTCTCATTGAGATAGATATTCATCGATTAGCAAAATAGCGCCCTTTGAGCCAATCATATCCACATTTTCACTGTATTGCTAACTCATATGCAAATAGTGAGTGAGCTATGAATCCATCAAATATATCCTAAATAACAATAAAAAGGGATAATAAGGTTATATCGAGTAAGAGCTGATACAGTGTTTGCAAAACAGTGATGGATTTGTACAGTAATAAACTGTTTGGAAAGGTTGAGCGAATTGAACCTTGTTGAGAGCGAATTAACAGAATGAATTTGTGTACAGAAAACTGAACCCCTATTCGAGCGATGCTATTGCCGGCAGATATTAAATGAAAACTATTTTTAAATATAAATTCTTAACAATTCTCAGCAGGTTTTCAGTTCAGACATAACATTACGAATTATTTGTTCACATTTTCTATACTCGACATTGAAGTCATACAAAAATCTTATTCTGATTTATATAACATATAACCAAAGGTGAGATAAAGGTTAGCCAGAAATCTCACTAAGATTTAGCAAAATCCGTGTTTACCTTAAGCCTAAATAATGCAGTTTAGACTAAATTTTCGTCTGAGATATTTGTCCTTGACATTGGCCAAGTGCCTTGCACATCTCTATTGTGCAACAGGAAAAATATATAATGGTAAAATTCTCAGCTGTCATACATTTATTAATGGTGTTGTGGTCAGCACTGGGTAGCGACAAAAGCTGTTAATTGTAATAAAATTATTTGTTAGCAAATTCAGTGAACTTTATGTTATGTTTGACAAAATACATGATTATTAATGACTTTTGCAGGAAAATAAATGAATAGATCCTTAACTGAAAAGCAATTATAGGGGAAAAAATGGTTAACAATTATTTGTGTTGTTGTGAAGCAATTTTTTTCTCTATAACACAAATCTGTTTATTAAACATCATTATAAATAACAATTAAATAAAATTAAAAAAATTCTCTTTTTTTAGATTAAAACTGATTAATCAGACATTTATTACAGTTTATGACTGCGTTTAATGAATATGAAAACATTTTTTTCTTAATTTATGTTTTTCTATGTTATTTCAAATGTTAATGACATTAAAGAAGAAGGTTTTTGGTCTTTATCACTATAATTATTATTTGGGTAACTAATGGAGATATTCTTGTAATTAGTTTCATATCAATTATATTTTCTCTCCATTTGTGGCATTCGCTCCGAAATTATAAGGCGTTTAATAAATAGTTTTCCCAATAATTTGATTATTATTTAGTACTATTCGAGAAAATCATTAAAAATAATAATAAATTTTTTTTCAGTTCAGAGTTAAAAAGATTTAATAAAATATATATTGAATTATATTTTTTTTGCTGCAAATTATACTCTCAGACAAAATATTAAGAATATTTGAAGTTTTCTTTTCTTTTCAATTCGTTAATCAATTATATTTGAAAAGTAAAAAAAGAAGAGGATTTGTGTTATCCATGTTATTCATCATAATCTTTCATTTGTGATGAACATTACGTTTAGCATAAAAATTATTTTAAATATTTCTTCAATAGAAATGATAATAAGAATTATACATATTTTTGTTGTTGTACTCAATTAATTGGGAGTTATCTTTGAATATGAGTTTTTCATTCATTTTATCCGTCATTATTCTCTCCTGGATTATATTCTACACTATTTTTAACGAATCATTAGTACTGTGAGCACAGGTATGGTATGGAAGAACATAAATGAATTAGAATCACACGAATGCTTATCTATAGAAATGATTTGTTTAACGCAGAAACAGATGAGAACACACTTTGCAATCGTTTTTTGATTTGAATAATAAATTATTTCTTTATTTATTTTTCTCATCACAAGTCTGGTGTCTATTATTAAAATGGCATAAAAATTATTTTTATTCAATAAACAAATTATTTATGCAGATTATTTATAATTTTCAATTCATGCAGCCATGCACCTGGTTCAAATGGTTCAAATGGACAGACAGGCATCAATTTTAAAACTGATTTGATTTGATTGAAACCTAATTGATTTAATCATGTATACCAAGGTATTTGTTAAGAGTGCATTGTTCAAGCTTGATCAAATAGAACGATTTTATTTTAAGCCATGTTTTATTTGAGTAAGTTGCATCTAAGCAACCTTGGCTATCCCACTAAAGGAGAAAATTGACTGCTTTTCTAGGCGTGAAAATTGTTTTGATTTTTATTAAATATAAATATTATTTTAAAATCAATTAATTTTTCAAATATTTTTATGAATAATTTTTTTCTTTTATTTGTTGGTTATCTTCGGAAGAAATTTCTACAAAAAAAAAAGAAAAATTGAAAACAAGTTTTTGATTAAAGAACAGACATTTAAGTGACTGCTATCGGATAACATCATAACTTTATAACAAAAAATTAATTGTTTTTACACTAAAAAAAAGGATAAAAATGTTCTTTAATTATTCAGTTTAATTGAATTTTCAACTTATTATGATTTTTAGTGTTAGAAAAAAATAACTATAAAATCATATGAAAAATATATATAATTTCCTAAAAGACTTTCCGCACGTTATTAAGAAATTAACCTTAATATCAGTGAAACTTTTAGCTCAAATGTCAAATAAAGACTTCTTTTTTGAAGAATATTTTAATTGAATTAATCGTTGATTTTTTTGATTCAGTCTTTCAAAAGTCGTTTAATAAGAAAATAAAATTCAAAGTATTTTTTATTTCAGAATTCATTTATTAATTTGTCTCGAATTGAGATATTTTTTTCTAAAAATAAATTTTTTGATTTAATGATTCAGATATTTTAACTGTATTTAGCCCCGGAGTCATATACATACCTGTGCTCTTAAAAAAAAGAGATGAAACCGAACCGAACCCTTGGTTCACTTTATACAAGTGAATACAATATGAGATTTTTTAATGTATTTACTCGATTGGAATCCTAAATATTTTTCAGACATATAATAAGTTAAGTTTTAAAATAATGCAAAAAAACTAAAGTTTGCTTTAAATCTTGAAATCAGTCTTATATTTATTATCACTATTTTATGCATACGTTTTGAAATGTTTTTCATCACTGGATTCTTCTTCTTCTTATTCATGAAAAAACTCTTAGCGATAAAGAATTTTGGTCAACAAGTTTTGCTTTTTATCACTCCGTATGAGGTGTGGAGTAAATAAACTCTATTTATAAGATTCAGTTTAAAAGAAAAAACTAGATCTTCATTACAAGAGGCGAACGAACAGAACGAACACAAGTGAACACATCTGAAGACTGCTAACACATATCGCTGGGAATAAAGTCAATATTGAATTGAATTGAAGTTTAATTTATTCTTCTTATTCGAGCCGTTTGTTTGTATTTTTATTCTTCAAATTATTCGCGACTCTAAGCGGAGATACAGTCAAATCCTATTCAGGAATTAAAATATTTTTAAAAATTGTTATCATTTGGTTTCTGTGAAGAAAAAACAGAATTTTCACATTAAATTAATCGGCATTTTTTTTCCATACCTGTGCCATTATGGAGAGAACAGTATTAAGTAGTGTGATGGTAACATTCCTTTTTTATGCGTTCAATTTGGAGATAGCTCAATAATATGTCGGTATATTATTTTTAACTGTTTTTGATATCAATTTGAATAAAATTATCTCTAATTTTAATAATTGTATACAGAATTCAGAATTCATTTGAACAGAAGACTAGAGTTTTATATTACTTATAAGATTAGCGCATATTTCGACTGATTAAGAGAAGGGTGATATTAAAATGTCACTGATTAAAATACTTTCAGGAACATAAATTAGGAATCTCAAATATATGTCAATCTGAATCTGATCTGGATCTCAGAATTTTGCATTCAATACTACATTTACGAACCATTTGGTTACACATTACAGAAATGTTTATTTAAAATCAATTAAATTAAAGTCAATTAAAAACAAATAATTTATCTGTTTTTAAGGGATTAGTCGCTTATAACTTACTCAGGCATAGGTAAAAATTCTCTGAATTCAAGATTAGCATGATCAAATGTTATTTTTATAAAATAACTTGAAGATATAATAAGATACTTAATTTTAACATCTAATTCAGCTTCAACTTGGTCAAATTGACTGGTAATTTGCATTAGGGCTAAATAATATCCACAAATAAACGACAATTACCGGTATATTTATATAACCTAGGCTTATTCTTGTTAAGAATTGCTAATAAGAATTGGTTTGAAAATTGATTAAATAGCTGTCTCCATTACATTTTCAGTCACATTGAAACCAACTGACCAATCAATATATAAGCTGGGCACAATATGGGCACAATTATTAATTTGTTCAAAATAAATACTGTATTATATTGGGAACCAAAAGTGATATTTTTGCTTATATTTTGTATACTTTAGAATAAAATAATAAATAAATAATATTTAAAACAAATATAAATATTTGAAAAATAAATAAATATTTCCGGAAAATTCTGATTGAGTTTAGTGTTTGGGCGTTAATATTGATACTTATTTTAATGATTTATAAAACATATCAATAGTACCGTATAATTATGCATACAGTGCTTGACATCTCAACAGTTGCAAGGTTGAATTGGGCGCTCAAACCAGTCATTCTAATCAATGTGTATTTTGAGCGCGCAATTCAACCTTGCAACTGTTGAGATGTCAAGCACTGTACATTGCCAAAAAAATATATGAGTATCAATTCAATAGTAAAGGTGATCGACTGTAAAATACTCTTTATTTTTGTTTGGCTTATTTGCAAAGTCAACACAAAAATGAATTGAATCCTAAAAAAGCTCTGATTTTTTTCACTCTATCTCTGACTGACTAACAATTCTGTTCCCGAAATATACAAATCAAGCGATAGATAGTATTTCCATAAGAGAAGCACAAGAATTAAAAAAGGAGTTCAACACCAGCCAGTCCTCAATTGCTTAGCTATTTTCATTGGAGGGCACAGCACAGTTAGATATTTGGTGGTAGTAGTGGTGTTGGACTTGATCTTGACCTTCATTTTCAGGCACACATACATGTTATGTGTGTGTTATGTAGTCCTCGATTTCGGGCGCATTTCGTATTTGATATATCAGTTCATGTAATACACGGTTTGCTATTAGTTTTGTCTCTCAAACACTAAAAGAAGTGCTTTTTTAATAACACATTTTTATTCATAGAAATTAAATTGTTTTCATTATTCCCTTCTCTTCTCTACTATCTGTGTCTAACAGTCTGTGCGTTCAGTTTTAGGCGCATTTACGCTGAGAAAAGTATTTCTTAACTATACTATTATTGGCATCACTTTTATTTCATATGTGAAATACCGATTCATAACTACAGTATTTGGAAATAATTTTTTATTATTTTATATTTTCTATATATATGTGAGACTCGAAAATATACTCCGCTTTATATTAAAGTCATTTTATTTTAGTTTAGGTGACTTTTTGTGAATTGAATTTTCATCTTTTTCTACTCATTCGTGATTTTGTGTTGTTATCAACTTTTTTCACACCGAATATGAATTATTTCTGTTGGAAAATAGTAAGTCATTTGTAATGTTTTTTTATCTCATCTTTCAATAAATTAATAATGAGTTCAAAGAAGAAAACAAATCCTAATTTGGTATCAATTTTCTAAATGATAGCAAACATTGTATTCTAAGGCCTGTAATGAATAATTGATTGCAATTATCTTATTTGAAATAAAAGTTTCGGAAAATAAGCCCAAATACCGATACAGTTAAGAAAATAACATATTTTTCTATAAAATATACACTTATTTAGCATTTAATTTGCTATGATTTGAAAAATGATATTTTTATTATTCGTTTCTTTGAATTATATTTTCCTTAAGAAATATTTATAGCATTGGCTGTATATTTAAATTTTATGCATAACTCATATGAACTCGAAAGACATATTTGACATAAATAATTGCATTTATGCATAAAAAGCGATTTGTCCTAACTTTGGGATTAGATATGAAAATAAGTTAAGTTTCAATAAAAAATTGGTTATAAATAATTAGATGATATGATAAGAAATATATAAAATCTGAATAAAAAATAAACAACAAAACCGAAACACAAAATATTTTTAAACTTAAATAACCAATAAATTTATTATTCGCTTTAAGTATACGATTATTTGTCACTTAAATTATATGTCACTAAAAACTGGATCAAATTCTAAAGCTATAATAAGAGCCAATTTTCACTCAAATATTGCGGTTATAACTATCGATAATATTAATACATATAATACATAAGAAATTGCTTTCCTTACAGCTCTTATTCACATTATCGTTGATCTTATTACTGGACACATGTATGGGTCAGTATCGACAGTACAACAGGTATAGACTGGATGAGGACAAGAAACCCTATGAGTTCAACGACGCAGAGTTAACGGCCATTCAAGCGATTGTGGCCTTCAGGGAAGTGATCGGGGAACTATTCCAGAAAGTTGGTCTCTCACTGCCGAACATAGCATCGATTATAACCAGAGCTGATATGAATAACATAAAGCCGATGCGAGTGCCCGAAGCTGTGGTCGAGACGTCGGCCAAATCCGGCGGTTTTGGTACTGCACTGCTCAGAGGAATGGCTCTATCGCTGCCATTACTCATCCCAATGGCTACACAACTGCGCCGAATGTCAACTGATCCGCCATACATACCGCCCATACCATTCATCCCCGACCCGTACTATAATCAAGCGCTGCATAGAAGAAGAGGCAGACGGTCTGTGCGCACGGATGACGACTACTATAGGATTAAAGAACTCGAGAATATTCTGTTGCGATTGGAATACATGAGCAAAAAATATAGCAGAAAATGACGACTAGAATGAAAAAGTATTTAAACAAAACCTTTTTTTTCCTTAATAATCAAGTCTTTTGTTTTTATAATTTAGTTGTTGTCAAATATAAAAATAGGAAATAATTAAATTGTAATTCACCTCAAAATATGACTAAAATAGAGAGACAGACAGACAGATAGACAGACAGTGTGAAGAACTATACGTATGAAAAAGCACAGCCTTTTCAGTGCTAAACACAAATATTTGTTAATATAATAATAAAGCAACAAAATTATAATTTTTATTTATAACTGACAAAAATGAGTGGCATTTATATGAATAACTAATTTAAGAAAAGATAAAAAAAAATAAATAAATAAAAATAAAAAATCCTTTTATTGTTTTGCATATCATATAACATAAGCACAAAATAAAAATGTACTCAAATTCATGTAATATATAAACAAAAAAATGAAGTATAGATATAATTTTTATGATGGGTGATTTATTATTAGCTATTTTTCAGCATGCTAACTTGCAAAAAAAGCAAAATTTTACGCCACTCTATATCATCCGAAGCATTTATTTTTTGTTTATTACACAGTCTCTGATATTTATGATGATTAGAGTCGAATAGCTTTTTAACCCAACAGAAAAGCTAAGCGTAAAAAATGTATCAGGTCAATCCAAATGCGAATGCGCCCACTTTTAGCATTAATATAATCAATAAGATATTTGTGCCTTTCGGGTGCACTAAAAGATTCGCAGAAAAAAAAGATAACTTTTGAATAAAACTATTTTATATACACTTTTCATATTAAAATCAGAGAATAAATAAATATTTTTTTTCGTCGATTTTTTTAGATTATATTTTCTGTTATTTTTTTCACTCGGAATATAATTAATGTCAATGCTATGAATAATTTTAAGTCTCTTATATTTTTTGTTTTGTTCTTATAATTCATTATAATATATAAGAAAAACTGATTTCATATGAATTCCATATTTTTTTAATTCGTTTCATAAAAACTACACAAAAAAACAGAAAAAAATATTATAAAATACATTCACAAAAATCATTGTTCAGATAAAAACAAAAAATTATTTGTATTTAATTAATGTATTGATCAGAAAATAAATATAAAAAATAAAAACTTTTTGATTTGTTTGATAGATATATCGGAACTTAATTTCTTATATCTTCGGAATATTTATGAATTTTCTATTAAAAAATAAATTTATTCAAGAGTTTATACAGTAATTCATTTTACGGATGAATACTATATTAACTGAACATTATTTTATGTTCTCATGATTTATGTCTTTGTTGTAAAGCTATCTATTGAATGGATATTCGAGTTAACCCACAGAATAGAGTTTGCAATTGAATTGCATAACAATAGCCGCTATTGAAGTCCAATGAACACCAATGAACTCGTATTTTTAAGAATAGCTTCAGAGAGAAGAAAAAAAATTAAGAAATTATTTCTAACATTTCATACGAAAAAAATCAATGCTTTAGTTAACTATATAAGAGTCAAACTTAACATAACTTTTAATATAATCAATAATTAATTATAATAAAAATTAATGAGTACTCGAAAATCATTAATTAAATATTTTTATGAAAAAGAGAGGCCCAGGAGCTATAATATGCTTAACCCCAACTCCTATGCCAAACAACGCCTTAACTGGATATACATATTTGATTGTCAACTAATCTACAATTTATAGATAAATGTGTATTAAATAATTGAACGCTAAGAATGTGTATTAATATTGTGTTATTTAATATACAGACTTGAATAGAGTTAGAAAATATAACAAGAACAAATTCATTTAATCTGCTCTTTTTTTTATTCTCTACTCTACGCGAACCCTATATTTATGACAATTAAGAGATATTACTAACCATTTATGTATTTAATACGTGAATAATTGGCTGAACACTAATAATAGCTTTTTATCGATAGATAAGAGATTTTTATTTTCCTAACAATTAATTTAAGAAAACAATTCTTAAGATTTGTTTTGCATTTTTATCCCCAATCGCTCTACAATAAAAATATCTGTTTTTCTATTTATTATTCTTAGAGTCTATGCATAAAAAGTTATTTAGAGTTTTTGATTAGATGTAGAAAAATGATAATTTGATATGGATTAGTGTCGGGATCAATCTGAAGCCATACTGCGATGAATGGCGCCGAACAGTTAAGTACCTTAACTGAAATAGTGATAGATTTAGTTTATTTGAATCACAAATTCATCCCTGACTTAATAGACTAACATTCCTTCTGTCCATATTAGATGTATCTGTCCTACTGTTCAGCTCTAATCACATATTATTAATATTATTATTAGATTTTTTATTGATGGCTAACATGTTTAACAACTAATATTGATTTGATTTACTTGTTTTTTTCAGGCTTTAAGAGTCGCTGAATGAATGCATAAATATTTTTTATACGATATTCAATAATAAAATTTTTCAGCCATTTATTTACAACATTTATCAATTAGAATAAGCATTTTTTCATTATGTTATACCCCAATCATTTAAGTTACAGTTATTTTTGTTTTTGTTTTTTAGTTACATTTCTATGGATAAAATGAATTTCTATTAATTTGTTAGTATTAAACTATCAAGTATTAAAGATTTTAAAATTATGTGCCTGCATATAATCTATGTTAAATTTGATTTTCAAAATTTATATAAAGTATATATTTCTTAGTTTAAGGCGATATTTGTAACAAATATTAATTAATATAAATATCGGTGCAGTATATTAACATTTGTGCGCAATAATAGCGCTAATGTGTTGCCCACTCGTGATATATATCTTTAAACTTATTATTATTTTTCCCATTAAAGTAGATCTTGTTTTCTGGCAATAACTTTAAACTTAAGATTTTCTGTATTATTGCAAACATCTGTTCGAACATTAAAATAATCCAATGATTTAGACATAGATTATATAATATTTATTTTTTAACTTTAATTTATATATATTTTGCTCACTTCCGCAAATGAATAGCACATACCTAACACTGTTTAAGGTCAGTGCACATTATCAAGGTGCTGGCGTGCGTGCCAGACCCTTGACCTTTGTTTTCGGCTTAAGTGTTGTATAATTTGCAATAAAAATCTCAAAAATTCTTGATTACGACTATTCAGATCTGGACTCCCCTTAGCTTTCGCTCACCTTTCAGATGGGGCTGAGAGCAGGCCTGTCATCGGCACGTCTAGTGATCTGAAGATATATTATGTTTTCTGTAACTCTGATGTTAACATATCTGTGCATTTAAGTCACACTTGACCTTAAAATAAGAAAAAATAAATAGTTTTTCTCCAGAAAAACATTAATTTATAAGAAATTAATTTTTTAGAAAAATATATTTTTAAATATAACGATACAAACGATACAAATCTATTGAGTCATCCGATATAGGGATGTATTTTAAATGTTTGTTTCCATCAGATTATTAATTAAATAGTTGTCCGAACAGATCGAGAAGAAGATGAATCAAAAGATTTTTATTGGTTTTGTCTTATTTTAAGATAATTTATTAGAAAAAGTGATTTTTTAAATGACAGGAACAATTTAAAATCAACCAAATTTGCTTTTTTTGTCAAAGCTGTCAAGATGCTTTGAATTAATTAATTTCTTTATCTGAAAAGACTCGGCTTTTATGGCTTTAAAGAGAATTTTCAAAATATGTTAAAATAATTTGAATTTGAATCGAAAGACAATTTATTTTTTTCCTTTACTCGAAAACAATTTGATTAAATGATTGAGACTTTAAAATCGAGTTTGAATTCGTAATAATTATTGTAAGTGACATACATTGCATACATTGCATACATTGGTTGGCTTTAAATAAAATTATCATCAAATTTGAAAATAATTTAGTCAATAGTTATTTCGTAAAAATTCACTGAATATTCCTATTCTTATGAATTTTAAATGTCATACAAATAAATTGGTTTATCTGAATATATTCGTGTAAATGTTTTTTTTGAATTTATTACATATATGAGCAAGCTCAATCAACTTAGCGGTGTATGAATGGACTACTTAAAACACTGACCCAACTCAAAAGATCAATTTAGACCGAATTTGCTTCGATTTGACATTTAATTGGTCTGAATTCAGTAGAAATTTGAAGTGCACTGAATTTTTTCCATATAATTACTAAAGTATTTGATTCACAGGAATACAAATACTTCACTGAAGAATATCAATACGATATGAATCATATGATACGAATAGTATTGACTGATACTAGTATTCTTTAAAACTATTTGGTCGATACTCGGGGCCATTTCTAATTTTATTATATAAGAAGAATTTATTTATGCATTTATTTATCAATCAATTAGGCTCTGCTAAGATATGCTGTGTTTGCCATAAAATAATCAATTAAATTAATTTTATGACCAGAATCAAATAAAACTATACAAATATGTTATGCCGGCTCATTCAACTTTGCTTTGTAAAAAAGAACAGTGAAGTAGAAAAAAGGTGTTAAAGTTCAGTGAAAAACAGATAAATAAAACAGAAATGTTTTGTTTTCTATTTTTAAAAAGTGTGCTGCAATCAAATGTCTTAACACACGAACAAAAAATTATCAAAACTTAATTTTATTATATTTTCTAAGAAAAGAAAATTCTCTTCAATTCACTTCACTATTACATAAATAGCACAGAATCTGAAGATCAAAATATAAATTTTGTTTAAAAATTCAATTAAGTCTTGTCATCATTAATGATGAGAGAGAGAGAGAGAGAGAGAGAGAGAGAGAGAGAGAGAGAGAGAGAGAGAGCAACTAAACTCGATTATAGAGTTTGTGAAACAGAATGCTTACAAACAATATATAATATTCGGTATTAAATGTTGTAATACATAGAAATTTTTTGTGTCTATAATATAATAGCAATATTAGTGTCAAATTTGCTTAATATTAAACATATATATATTTTTATCTCTTTCTCACTCCTCTCTCCCTCTCATTCCTCTCCCTAATGTATTTTAATATATACAGCACTGGTATGTTTACATTGAAACACTGGAATGAAGGTTTCTGGGTTAATTTAGAAATTCTTATGACAGTGAGAACTTGTATATACGCTATAAAAAAAGAAGGATATATGTGCTCCCAGGTATAGTATACTGTAGTCTCTTATATACACTGTATAAATATATAATGAATTTTTATATAAACGGCGAATAAAAATAAATTAATTTTTCTCTCTTTTTAATGAATATTTACTTTCGAAGTGAAGAAGAAATGAATTCTTATTTTTTGCGTTGAATTATATAATCAATTGTTTTATTGCTCTCTCTTTGCTATCACTTCGATCAGATCCAGAGCTGAATTATTCATAAAACTGTATTTAAGATCCTTTTGATTAGTTTATTGAAAGCCTTTTATTATCAAAGGAACGGTTTATACATATTTAGTTGATTTCATTTTTTCCTTATGTCAATGAAATTAATGATAAAAAGTTAACTATTTTTATAATGTTTTTTATTCAGTCATACAATTAAAAACTTTATTACTTTTTACTTATTAACTAAAAAAAATAAGAAAATAATTTTGAATACTTTTAGTGATTGTTTCGGTCATAAACTGATTCATACGACTAATTGACTTTTGATAGTCTTTAATGATAAGACTAGGGCTGTGCAAGGAGGTATACACAAAATACCACTGGGTTTTGAGGCAAAAATCCGCCATTTTTACTACCCCCTTGTTTCGGCCGACCTTGCACATCCATAGATGACATATTAATATAAACACTTATTGTTTTATATCACACGAAAATTATATTTTCATTGATAACACTTTTTTACATAAAAAATATTATTTTTTAATTATTTTACTTTTCGTTACAAAAGGGTTATTAAAAAATTAACTAAAAAGTAGCCAAAACTTAAAAATGATTGAGAGCTGAGACAATGCCAAGTTCATTTAGCATTAATGCATTTAACATTTAAGTTAGTACTGGTTATTAACGCCTATAGCTATGACATTACATAACATACCTGTGTTTAACATTATTATATACACCGTTATATCGAGATATGAAAAACAGATTTTGGTTTAAAAGCTAACTCTATTCACAGATTAATAGTTGTGATAAACAGTACAGAAATGTGGAATTGAATTGAATAATATATAAACGCTTTTTATTTATGGTTTCATATCTCTGGGCATTGTTTTTTCAATGTGTGCTTTGATTAAAATCTTTCGGCTAAACAACCTTTAATAGCACTTCAGATTTGAACGATATGTTCAACACATATAATATATATCATAAAAGAAAAAACTTTTCATAATTACTATTGAAAAGCTATTATCGAAGCGGCCATTAGATTGAAAAAAATATTATTCTCTTATTTTTGTATAATATGAGAGAAAAAGTTTTTCTTAACATAGTTTTCTGCACACATACCCAGATAAATGTTTCACAACTTTTTTCTTTAATGTCTATTGTGCTTGAAATACATGATTGCTCTTTCATACAAGATTTATGTATGTGTTTATCGTCTATTCCAGACATCAATGTGCGCAAGCTTTATGAGGCCAAGTTGGAGGAGCAGTTGAAACGGCATTCAATACTTACTAATCACCAAAAATATTTGGAATTTTTCTTATATTTTTGAATGACATTTATGTCAAAACTAATTAATCAAAAGTAATTAAATATTACTTAAAAGCATTATATATTATGTCTTGCTTTGGGAGACATCCTTGCTCATTCCACAGAGGAATGATCATATTATTTTGATTTGCATCTGAATGCCAATTATGTTGACTCAAAAAGTGGTTCAAAGTATAGCTTTGAATCTTATAATTCGTGTAAAGAGTCTGTACTTTATTTTTATTGTTTTTCGCATTTAATAACTCAATTATTTCCTATTTCTATATTTATATCAAAGTTTTGTTTAGTTTTTTTTAATTTATTAAATTTCTACACAATATAAAAGTTTTCTATTTTTAATAATTTATATTAATTGTCAGAATTTATTAAGCTTTACGCAAAAATAGAGCCGAGTTCATATTTAATATCGCGATATCTCAGGTGATTTCCAAATTAAATCAATTAAAAGTTTTTACATATATTCTATCCGTCAATATATTTAATCCAATTTACAGTTTAATTAGAATTTTAAGCCTAAATCAAACTCAGATCCTATTCATAACTGATATGTAATTTATTTCTATTAATTTAAATAAAATATTTTAATCGATAAATGACTAAATAATTTGAAATTTTTTTTTCTGGGCTTTTTGGCTGTCATTCAGATATGAAGTTATTTTACTATTTATTTAGACCTCTATAGTCGGATGAGCACTAATAGGTGTCCGATCAGTGCTATTTGCTCGGGTGCCCAAGCAAGAAATGAGTTAAATGTCTTGTTTGTCCAACCAATTTCGCAATACGACAAATGCTGTTTCAGTTGAACTTATATTCCGGCAGAAATCAGTTAATTAGTTCGGTTGGTATATAAAGAAAATATGATTTGATAATTAGCCAATATAATTACAGATTTCCCCTTATTATTCACATAATTGATCCAGGTTTTGTCAAAATTTTGTCAGATCTAACCTAACAATAAATATAATAGTTTTGTTTGCATTCATTTTTCACTATTTAAAGAAATAAACGAATTCTATAAAAAATGGTTGAGTTTTGCATTTTTCATGCAATTTCAATAACAATTTGGCTGATAAATGAGATAACCTAGAATACATGGATTGGCCTAACCCGACGCTGGCATAACTTATACTAAACACAGCTTTCTTTAAAAGCGAATTGAATCATCTCAACAAGTTATACAGTTATAGGATCCACATATATTTCAGGAACACATTTAATCCTTTTTGAAAACATATATAACTTGTGGCAAAACATAATAAATAATTTTGCAGTTAATAAGAGTTTCGTTAATAT
The DNA here is from genome assembly GCA_034693305.1 of Eueremaeus valkanovi. Taxonomy (NCBI): domain Eukaryota; kingdom Metazoa; phylum Arthropoda; class Arachnida; order Sarcoptiformes; family Eremaeidae; genus Eueremaeus; species Eueremaeus valkanovi. The sequence goes on along the minus strand of JAQIWA010000045.1, from coordinate 45,825 downwards.
TAATGATTATTTGATTTTTAATGACTATAATATATTTGTATGTTTTAATTGAGTATCCAATTAATATGAATTATGTAAAGTGGTCTAGACACTAAATATTACGCTTAATCACTACTGCATAAATAAATTACACCGTCTGACCAGCCTTATTGAAATTGAGAATAAAGACATTTATATCCAAACACTTCTATATAAAAATTTCACAACATTTGCCTCAAAACAGGTATAATAATAATAAACGATAAAAATATAAATAAAATTAACGATAAGAATAAGAAAATTTAAGAATAAAACACATTTAAAATAAAAGGAAAAAAAATTCAAATACTAGTTGTGAACTAAAAATCCTGAAAATAGTTATTATTAGCCAAAAGCAAAAAAATCTAATTCTATTGTTTTTGAGACCATTTTTAGCGATCGTCTGACAGACTGTTCAGAACAATGACTTTCTTCTGTTAAACATAAGAAGAAAATCGAGTAATTATTATTCGGATTCTTATTTAGGTTTTAGTTCAGGATTTAAAGAATCAAATAATAAATAAAAATGTATTTCATATAAGGTATTGAAAATTTCACTCTAAATAAGCCGAGGAATCGATTTCAAGTTTAATACACTCTCACAGAGAGAATGAGAGAAAGAATTTCTTTTTCTTATTCAATGACATGAATACGAGTTTCAAGATTTTTGCCAAAGATTTTCTTCTCTATTATTATTGTTATTTTTATTTCTATTTATCAATACTTATCTCTTGTTCTGTGAATTCATAGTAAAGGGTTTCATAAATAGATTCAATCATTTAATAAGATATCAAAAAACTTTCAAACAAACAATTATTCTAAAGTGTTTGCCCTTATAAATAAGCTTGCTCCATATTATAATAGCTCCAATTAGGGTCATGGCTAGTAACTACCCGGCCGGTGAAATGTCGCATATATTACACAAAGAATATCCCAAAATATTTTGAGCTAAGCTAAGCTTTTAAATGCATTTCATTTAAATTAAATGAATTCATAATATATTTTGTAGTTTTATAAATGAAATGCAAATATGGATATATTAATACGGAATATATTAACCTTGCGCTTGCATTCAATGACCTTTTAAAAGTTTTCTTCGCAAGTTAGAGGACAATCACATATAATAACCTTGGTTATAATCTTTTGTGTTTTTTCCCGAAAACAAAAATAAAAGAATCAAAATTAGCTAAACTAAAATAGTTTAGTCTTTTGGCATAAAAGTGATGCAAATTATATTCAATTCACATAACGTAATGCAAAGCCCAACCCCAACCCCGACCTTCATATTCTTGTTTACTCACAAATAAGGCATTAATTCTAATGTAAATTCTGTTACGATTTCATATTTATTAATAATTTAAGGCTATTATCATTAAATGTGGTTAACGTAAGGAATTTATCTGAACAGTAGAATTGGCTATTTTTCATTCTCCTCTCCCTGTCCTCATTGGCATCAGGAAAATGAGTTGAGAAGAAATTTTTTCCGAAAAAAAAGTTTTTTTTGTACTAATTTTTATTCTTCTTATTTATATAATTACTTATTTTTGACCAAAATTTTTGCTTTTAAACTAGAAATCCGCTGTAAACAGAATTATGTATTTTTTTCTCTTATATTAATAATAAGAGTAATAGAATGCACGAAAAAAATTGAGTCTAACCTTATTTCCAGGGTTGATTATATTCATCTCTTATTTTTCTCACTCCTCTCTCCTCTCATTTCATTTACTCTTATTTCCTATTCTATTGAAATCGACACAGAATTATATCACAATAAATCGTGAGTTTATTCTTATTTTTTCGGATAATTCTTATTATTTTTTTTAATACTTTTTTCTCTTATATAACAAATTTATTTTCTCATTGAAGTCAAAAGTAAAATAAGATAAATAATAAGAAGAGTATATTTAATGGTAAGTAAGAAGAAGACAAGTTATGCATATTTTCATTCAATTTTTTTTGCAAATACTCTCTAAAACTCTCCTGTATTTCATGATTGGATTTTTTGTTAATAAGTATTTTTATTTATTATTATTAGCTTTTCATGCAATATATTTCATGCGTTTTCATTATAACATTTGTTTTTAATATTTATTTATTATTTGTATTCATTCGTTCAGATCATTGACTTTGATTTGAGAAATAAAAGAGAATTATTATATAATAAATATTTAAATACTAATCATGTAATTCAAGTTCAGTTAAAGTAAAGATAATAATTCATTTGGAATATGTATTTATAGAAATGTTTTTTCAATTAAGAAAAATATAAGAATTTTTTATTTAATAAAAAATAAAAGTAAACAAAGATAGACTCATAGATAGACTTATAAAGTATATATTTATTTATAATTATAACCCAGGGATGCGGAATAGTTAGGTTAATGATACAATATTTTCACGAGTTGTAAGAGTCCTAGAGAAGTATCAAGCATATTCAATAACTTAATCAATTTTTTTGGGATGAAAATGTAATTATTTGAGTTATGATACTACTCGGGCTACAATTTATTGACCTCATCTCCATTTCTGAATGTCTATTCGTTTTAAATAAAGTTTTATTTATTTTTTCAGTTATTTTTTGAAAAGAATTGTTTGAGAAACTGATCCATCATTTAATACAAATACAGCTTATATTTCGACACAACTTATTACTATTGATATCTGCCTTCAATTATATTTGTTTCGTTGATTTATCTCTTCTTAGTTTTCACTATATTTCAAATACTGTACAATATATTTAATAATATCAATAATTATTTTTTTTAACTTAATATATAAAAATGTATTTTAAAAAACAATAAAATAATTGTCTAAATATTCAATTTTCGCAAACATTTGGTTTCTTTTCTATTAATTTTATTATACAATAAGTTATATTAGAATTAATAAAACAAAACAAAACAAAATAATTTAATTTTATGTATAAATAGAGAATATTGAGTTAAATCAAGTGGTTTTTGAAAGAAGCAAGGCACTTAAATATACAAAGCAAATATATTAAACTTTAGCCAAGTCTGGAAGCCTGGCTTCAGGTAAGCTAATGATGGGCTGAAAAGTATTCAAACGATAAATCTTATAAACAATGAAAATAATTGAATTGTTTTACTAAAGAAACTGATGGTTAAAATATAGGAAAACATATTATAGAAAATAGAAGCGAAACAAATAAACTTAAAAACAATGATTCGATAAATAATATAATAAATCTATAAATTATTGAAATTATTTTTAATGTCATTTTTAACTACTCTATTGAATGAAATAACTTAACGGAACGTATAATTTATCGATATTTAAAGCTTAGATAAGATATCAATTTTCATGTCTGTGGATGATATGATGGCTTTAAAACTGATTAACCAACAAATACATGGCTAATATTTTGAATAGGGATAACAACGGATTCATTGGGAGTTTAAAGCTATTAATTTGGATCAACAGATCTTACTATAGCTTAAGAGAAGAAGAATATTTAATTTTGAATATATTTTATAATTTAATTCACATTCAAATATAGTAAAGACGAAACTGTTATGCATTTGGGTTAATAACAATTTAGGGTTTAGTTTATATACCCGTAATGTATATAAATATTGAATACAGGTATAAAACAGACTATTAATTGCCCTTTGAATATGTGTTGCGTTTCATAAATATGTGAATCAAATATATTTTGTTTATCTATTTATTTCGAAATTATTTAAATTTTTTTAATTTAATTCAAAAAAATGTTCTCAATATAATGGGATGATATAAGGAAATGAAGGCCAGGGGTAGAATCAAAATGCAATTTATATAACAATTGAGGTTTAAAGACTGGCATGTATCTATTTAGTGAAACTTCATATCTATTTATTTTAATCGATTTGATCGAAAATTTGATTTTAATTTTTCAATATATCTAACCTATAATTAACTTGTTTTCTATTCTGATATGTTTTGCAATTATTTAATTAATCGATACTTCAATCATAGATAAAGAGGCGGTTCTATAGTTCAATCATTTCATGAATATATTTCAATAAAACAAGACATCACACAAGTATGACAACCCCTTCCCTAATAAAATATCCAAATCTTAATCTAATTTAATATAAGATGACTGAATTTGTTTTATAAAAGTCAAACTGGGTGAAATTATTTCACATAGAATTAATATAAATAACCCTTGTAACTTTTGATGTAATATATTAATATTAGGTTTTTTAGGACAAAATCCAAACCCATATACTTCTTATCAAAAGATTAATTGCATAACAAAAGAAAGATAAACAAAAATAAGCCCAAACTTAATAATATAATAATTGCTTGACTTTTAAATTAATGAAAGATATTTCGGTAAAAAAAAGTAAAATAATAAGTGAAGTCATAAGTGAAGTGCATTCACTTGTAATTTACTATTGAGGCTGAATACATGAATATCCCTGGGCAATCGAAAATCTTCCTAATAGTTTGACAAATTCTGTTGACTTTGACTGATTCGGCTGTAATTCTGTTCAGCTTTTATTGAATCAGACAAATAGTCACTTAAAGAAGTGGAAAGACTTACGATTTCTGTGCAAAACTATTTATACAAAAATTGTGTCATATCCTGACTCTCACTCTATATTTTAAATCAATTCAACTTAAATTAAATTATGCTGGAACAGACTTTTAAATTGATTTCCAACCGTATGGGTATCACTATAAATGAGACTGCAACTTTACATTTTGCTTACTGTTGGAGTGGCATCTAGTCAATTTTTAACAGCAATTTATATTACATTACATCCATTTTGAGTCAACTCTAATTTTGACTATAAATTGAATTTGACTTTAATTTCGAACAAAAGATAAAAATGAATAAAAGTTAGAAAATGAGTGAATATTTTAATAATAAATTCTATTAAACACATAATAGAATTGGATTTAAATATTTATATTTTTATTCCGAAACGAATAAAAGAAAAATATAATTGAATTTCGAAAACTATAGAGAAATACAATTGTAATGTCTTTTAATAAATAATTCATTTTATTTCATTTCATTTACATTGGCGTTGAATAAAATAATAATATAATATCATTAATGATAACAATGAAACCTCACAATAGAATCAGAGAAAAAGTTGTTTTGAGAGTATTTTTTGATACATTATTAGATCTCATGTATTCATCTCATTGTTGGTTGGATTACACTATTCTCTAAAACTTGTAAAACCTGTCAAAGAAAAGCACAATTGACACCAAATATAAAAAAATCTAAACAGTGATAGTTTCATATCAATGACAATGGTATGTATAATTGGTGATCTTGCCCCTTTATGTTGGCCGTGCTGAGGAGTGCCAATTCACCCTATTATAATTAAAATAGTTTTCAAATCTTTAAAGATGTTTTCAAATATACAATTCACTGAAAATATATGCTTTGATAAATAAAATATGTAATAAAGCAAATATTTTTTATAAACTATTTTATAAAAAAAATATTAAATATATTTTATTAGGACTTCAATAAACATTTGATTCGAATGAATGCATTCAATGAATTCTCTTCAATGCCTTTCACATAAAGGTTTGACAGCTTTAGAAAAGTTGAATCCAAACCATATTTATTTGTGACAATAATTTTATAAATATTATATAAAATAAAAAGTTATCAATAGTTTGCGCACAATTGATAATTGGGTGAAACAGACTTGATCAAAAATATAAAGAATCATTCTTCTTTATTAGATTTATAATCTCCTTATTTGTGATCAAATGTTAAAAACAATTAATTTTAATAAAATAATATTGAATAATTCAAAATCAAAGCTTAATTAGTAATCGATATATCGTACGATCAATATATAGTCTGAAGCAAAGAGTCTGCAAAGAAGTTCACATTAGGCATAATTAGGGTTTTTGAAGGTGAAATATTACATAAAATTCACTGAAATTTACTGCAATATTTCATGAAATATTTCACTGCCAAAAAATATTTTTCATCTGGTGAAATTTAGTGAAATATAAAATGCTGTTCTCTATGAAAAATTTTTGGCAAATTTTAACAAAAAAAACCATTATTTTAAAATTCTCTTTGTCATATAGTATTACTTATTATTTTTGATTTATTTGAAAAAATGAGTGAAATTGAACCGATTTCGAAAAGTTGTCACTGAAATTATTTGTATTTGTTGCACGGTTTTGTGGTGAGAGGTATTTAGGAAGAATATAACCCGGATTAAAGACTATTAACTTAATAAAAGCAAAAAATTGTTGAAATTTAATTACTTATAACATTGTTTATAATTTATTGATAAAAATATTGATGAAATATTTCACTCGAATTTATATTTCACGTAATTTAAAAACCCTAGCAATAATAAAGAGTAAATCACATTATTCTTAATTCCAGTCAAACCACATTCAAAAATGAAAAATTCATATAATTTTTGTTTACAACAAATAACTATAAAGCGAATATTATCATACATTATAATAGCCTGCACAATATTACCATATTCATGCACAGACCCAGGTACGCAAGGACACATTGAGACTTACCATTGTATGAAATAAACCTGGTTAAATAATCTTTTGAGGCTGCGTTTGTGTAGAAATACTGTAGAGTAAGTCTAATATTTATCTTAAAAATAAATTATTTATTCATATATTAACGGAAACTTCAAAATATTTTCGTTCATTTTATAATTTTATTCATGAATCGAATATTTCAAAAATATAAACTAATAAATTAAATAGCATAGGCCAAATACTGGATGCTCAGGGTGAAATATATTTATACAAATGGGATAATTATTGGTAATTTAGCTGATTTTACGATAAAATAGACATCAAATCTGTAAAAACAATAATTATTTGTTTCATATATCAAAGGAAAACAATTTGTTTTCAAAATTGAGTTTAGAAACGAAAAACTAATTTCTTATGTTTATCACGAAATAAAATGATTTAATTTTATTGGTTAGTAGTGTAACGGAGAAAAAAAAATTAATGATCTTTTTTGTAGGTCTTGTCTAATGAGAAAATATGATATTTTTGTGTTTATACGAAAGTTAATGAATTTTATTATATTTATATTTATTTATTAGTTTCTCCACTTTTTTCATCTCTTTCTGAATTCATTTCATCCAAACAATACATAAATAACATTTAAAAAGAAAATTAATTTTTTTTCGTTTGAATTTGATTTATACGCTTTCATTAGAGATAAGAATTTATTTTTCAAAAATTGATTCATATGTTTGGACTAGAATTTGATAATTTAATTGTAAAAATAATTGTAATAAAAGTATATAAAGTATCGAAAATTTTTAGAGTTTAAGAATATTCTAATTTCACTCTTAAACCAATTAATTTTAATTTTATTTTCAAAAGATTTTTATCAACTATTCCTCAAAATTTTATTCTTATTATTGGAATTATTATTTAAGGAAAAATTCACAAAAAATTTATAAAAATCTTTTAGCACTTCAAACAAGGGTTAGCTAGGAAGTGTGCAGGGATAATCTGCCCGTGTATTAATGACAATAAAAATTCCCCAGCATAAGCGTAACCAACCATGGTCATCCAACATTGAAAACTAAAAATTAGTTAAATTACGAAGAATTTGATGAAAATTGTAAATTATTTATACATTTATGTGATTAAGAAAATCGTAAATTGCTTTGAAATGAAGTCTAGAATACGTTTTCGTTAACCTAAATGTTCGACACTTCGTAAGAAAGGTATAGAAAAAAGAATAAAATTAATGTTAAAATAAAACAATGAAAATCCATATAATTATCTGTTCAGACACTATAATAATAGCAGAAAAAAATATTATAATATATAATGAAATTCTATCTAAACCTATGAAAGCGTTTGTGTTTTTACACATTTGCTTAAAAAATCTAATAATTATATTGAATAAAAAGGAGGAGAAAATAAATTATAGAGTTTTAGGTCATAGTTATGCAAAATTACTGTTATCTCAGTAGGCGTTACAATATTTCATTGAATGAATGTCTTTTATAAAATCTATTTAACTCTAATATATATTAAAGTAAGTTATTTAAGGAATATATTTGAGAATAAGCTCTAATTCTTAGCCAACAAACTTGAAATTCAAATATAGTCTATTCAATAATATCAATATAAATATTAGCATAGCTCCAAATAACTTGTTTGAACTCCAATTGAATTTTAATCTCAACTAATAGAATCACTGTATGGATGGAAATACAAAAATGAACTGGACACAATTATAATACGAATGGGTTCCGAAACAATACAGAATAGTTATCTATTTTAAAAAATTTAAATAACATTTAATCAAATGATATAAATAGAAAACAAATAAAATATTTATATAATAACCAAAATTCAGATCTACTCTTAACCTCTTTATTTCCTCCCAGGATAGGAGTAAGCAAGTTTATTGGTTAAGACAAAAATATATAATTACATCCGGATTATTTTTATCAACTATTTTGATTAATACAAGTCTAAATGGACCAGCTTATATTATAAAATTTTTTGTATAATTCAATTGGTATAATACACAAGTAAATTTGAGGAAGTTTCAATTTGACCGAATTAGAATGCCCAAGGTGGGAGACTTTCCTGAAACTTAGATAACATAAAACTGTAATGAAAACAATTTATGTATTGATAAAACTATTTATTTATAGTGATCTTGATCATAAACTGCTTGATCATCAATGAAAGAAATGCTTCAAAATTGGAGTGTATTTTGAAGTGAATTAATTTTTTGACTACTCTTTGGGTTGAATACAAAAAGTTGCAAAAATAGCACTTCAAGCAAATACTGTTCATATGATAGACAGAAAACATGTTTTTTATCGCAATATTATTCATAAAAATTATTGAATTCGTAAATACATTGTATGAGTACTTAATTTTTTGTCACGAACTCGTTAATAGAGAGTACACTAAAACATATTTATATTAATATAATATATTGAATAACACTTCAGATATTTTGAAGATAAGAATCGATGACTTATTGTCCGTCGTTAACGAATAAGTTTGTAATTTGTAATAGAGGTTGTGAGACAGCACAAATACATAATTATATTCACATATTCAACATTTATTAATACAGTATTAATATTTATTTAGTTATTGATGTATGCATTGATGCTTTGCCTCATTCTCTCACTTATTCTATACCTATTGTAAGACAGAAACAGATAAACCAGAGATAAACAATGGGTCTGACGACAGGGGGGGTCAGTCAACATTTTGGTCAAAAGGGGTACCATGAATCAATTTTTTCTCGAAAAAGTGCCCCATTTGCGAGTTTTTCCGCCAAATCATCGAAAAACAGAGGGGGTTCAGCCTCAGCCAAAATCCTAGGGGGTCCCCCCCATTGCCTATCTCTGGCATAAACAGAAAAGCACAGAATATTTTCACTGCAATATACAGTATGTGACTAAAAAGTATTTAAGTTTGAGATTACATTTTCTTAATGATAATTGTCAGCAAATATAAAGAAAAAATATATCAATTTTCTATTTACTACACTCAGACTTAATGTAAACTTTTGCCAAAATCATTAGAATATTTGGTCAGAATTACAGTTCATATTTGAATTAATAAACTTTATTTTGATTTTGGCATAATTTTAATGTTTTATTGAATGCAAATTATTTTAAACAGAACAGTGCCGGTAACAATTAGTGTGAAAGCACTCATAGAAATTGTATTATTCTTTCAATATAATTAACCAGACATACATTTATGCCAATGAGTAATCAAATTAGTTATAAATTATGAAAACAAATATATTCTGATATACATTAATATGGATTCTATAATATAGTCACAACAATCACAATAAATGTGTTTATGTAAGCATTGCTAAGCAGAGATGATATGCTATTTTGCCAATTGTGTCCAGGGGGATTTCATACTCTACACCCCTTTGCCCACATCGGATTGCTAAGCAGTCGTTTACTGTTGGTTCAACAAGGTGGTCTTTTTAAACTTACCTGTCTTAAATTCTTATTTTAAATGCTACGATTTTTATGTAGTGATTTAGACACTAGGTCACTATGATAGTCACTAATGCACCTCGAGTAAACGACTGATTGCTAATACTAATAATGTTATTTCTAAATGTCAATGAGGCGAACATTCAGTTCAACCCATAATTTTCAGTGAATTCTGTTCAGAATGTAAGCCAATCAGACATTTAGTACTTTTCAGGGAATATAAAAATCTGTAGAGAATTGACACTACATTATACTGACAATACAATCTGGATAAATGAAAATTGAATTTATATTCATGAATTGTGTAATTCACTTTAAAGCCCGGGTAAATCAAACAATGCATTCATTTTAGAGAATTTCTTGCAGTCGTTATATACAAAATAGCACCCTGGCTCTATTGGCCCTATATAGCAAACCTCAGATGATTTTATTACATTATATTATAGGAATAATCAGATTATTATAATCAAGATTCTATTTTAATTATTAATATTTGATTCATTAAACGAATGAGAGCACAATATGCTCTCGTTTTTGGACCAAAAGAATTTTAAAAGGTAAACTAGGCTGTTTATAATGAATATTGAGAAAACTGATATTATGAAGACCTGAGCGATGAAATAGAATATAATTAATCCGTTTTTATATTTAATTTTCAGTACCAATAGTGAACTGAAGCTATTTTCACATATTATTAAACATATTAACAAATAAGAGCGCAAACATCACGACCTTAATTGAGGACATATACGGTATAAATATAATACACTTATATAACAGAATTTCTTTTCCATAACTTTTATTATAATTTTAAAATAAATTCTGAATAAATGAAAAGTAATTATGAAAAACAAAGAAAAAATATTGGATTCAAAATATATGATTCATATGACATACACTCAGAAAATATTGAGCAAATCATACGATAAGACTAATTAATAATTATATATTTATATCTTAACTATTCTCTAATAAACTTAATCTTTGTGCCTGAATAAAAGACTGGTTAATAATTGAACCCGTTCATTATTGAAAGCAATGAATCTGTGAAATATGAACTCGAATGAGACAATGGGGCGGCTATTGCTTTGTTGTGAAAATATTGGAAATGGAGTTATGCTTAAACTTAATTAAACGAAACCAAAGTCTTCTCTACTATTCATAAATTGGTTGAAACAAACAATGAATTAATGGAATAGCGATTCCATTCTTAAATAGTTGATTACAATAAGCCATAATAAGCCATAATAAGCCATGACCTTTTTAAATAAGTGATCGGTTATGATAGTCTAACTAAAAACCTGATCGATCACTAAAACTATAAATTATGTGAACATTATTGTCAAAAACAATTAACTAATTTTGATGATAAGCCAAATTATTTATTCTTCTTATAATAATTATTCAAAAATATTCAAAACAAATCTGAGATAATGTTTGAGATATTATTCAAAACTTTTATATAAAATATTATTTATTTGATAATTAAATTAAGGAAAGAATAAATATTTAAATATATAAGAATATAATTAGTGGAGAGACGGGTCTATTAAATATACATATTTTCTTTCATATTTCTTTTAAGGATGTGCAAGGGTGTAAATCCAAAATATTACTTAAGGGTTCATTTTTATAAGTTTTTGATTCTATCAATTATTGATAGTTGTGGGTCAAATCCACTGAGTTTAGTGCATGCAAAAAAGACCCTGACATTTGCCAGCTTGCGCAATATTCTTTTAAAATCAGAGATGTACAACTTACTTTTATGATTTGTGATAAAATGAGTTCATTTATACATAATATTAATTACTATTTCTACTGAAATAAAACATTTAATAACTCCAAAGAATTTGATAAGAAATGAATTATTTTATTAATTATAACGTTATTTAATATTAATACTAAAAGTATCGGACAAACAGAAGTCACGCGAAAAAAATGAATTGCTCTGAACTAATTTTAGTTATATTTATATTAAATATTTATGTAATTCATTGCAATTTATCGAAAATATATTCAAATGAAATCAAAATTAAAAAGTTTGAAAACACTGAAAATTGTGGTATTTCTAAGTCTAATAATGTCGACACGTATATCATGGGTGGGTCAGAGGCCAGTCGGGGTCAATTCCCGTGGCAGGTATCCTTGCAAAGAAGAGTTGGCAGCTTATGGTTCCATACATGCGGTGCTGTTATATTGAATAATAAGTGGATACTATCTGCCGCTCATTGTATTAATGGGTATTTGATTCTAAATAAATATTTATTTCAATTCATTTATTTCTGTTTGAATCGAAATATAAATCCTTTATCTGAAGTCTGGATGTGTCAGCCCTTCGTGCGGTAGTGGGCGCACACCAACTGAACGAAACAACTGGTGTCCAAACGAATCACGAAATATCAAATGTAGTGAAACACGATTCCTATAACTCTATGACATTAGCCAACGATATGGCACTGATTGAAGTCAAAGATCAGTTGAATTTAGATAATTCAGACGGATATAGAAACAGCGTTTGTTTGCCTATTGTGGGCCAAAAATTCACTCAATACGTCACTCTATCGGGGTATGTACTGTACTATACCTATGTATTATTCTTATGTATACTTACTGTACAGTGGAATCCAGTTTCACAATAAGATAATCAAAAATATATTTATTATTATTTAAACAAAAATCTATTCAACGTTTGTTGAGATGGGGCTCAACAGTAAGCGGAGGTCAGACACCGTCTAATAAGTTAATGTTTGTCAATGATGTGCCAATTGTTTCGTTACCCAAATGCCGATCAATTTATGGCTTCAATGCTATTAGAGAAGGTATGCTTTGTGCCGGTGCTGAACAGGCAGGCAAAGGATCGTGTCTGGTATGTGACTGATAGTGTATGAACATATGCTAATTGTTTGCGAATTACTTTATATCTTATTCTTTGCTAATTAGGGAGATAGTGGCGGACCCCTTATCCAGACAGACCCAAATGGACAGGCAGTTCTTGTTGGCTTATCATCGTTCAACAGAGACTGTGCTTCTTCTGATGGTATTCCCGATGTTTTTGTTGAAATATCTTATTTTCGCGATTGGATCGACACTCATATCCAATAGAATACAATTAAAATCTTCTTTACTATAAATCTTGAATAAACTTAAAAATATGTTTTGTTTTTATAATTCACACTTAAATTCAAATTCTATCCAATAATCTATTAATATAAAAATCTGTGCCGAAAGTTATGCCTAGGACAGATTGTTTCAGTTGAAGGAAATAGTTGATGATATTTGAGTTAAGCATGGTAAAAAATTTGATGTCTTTCTAATGATTTGCACAAAAAATTATTATTTTGTAAAATTAGATTAAAATAAAATTGCATACAATGGACCCCCAGCACAGTTTGACTACGTTCTCATCTATTTTTGATTTCATACACATCCGATGGAATCGTTTAATCAATTGAAGATCATTAGAGTCTATACAAAAATATCAATAAAGCACTCATTCATGAAAATTTATCCATCAATTAATCAATTAAATAGTCGAGTGTTTGAGTGATATTTTGCGCACAAAAAATGTGTTTATAGTGTGGATGACTTCACTCTCTTCTTCTGACTCTACTCTAAAATATCTTTTCTCACTCTCACTATTAGTAGCTCTCATACCATACCCACAGATCTTCTTCAGATTGATTGCACTTTTTTGCCTCATATTCTTAGAGCTACTAAACCTCTCTTCACTTCTTTAACATTTTGAATGCTGAAGACCGAGAGGTTATGATAACATTCCTTATTTGGATTCGATTGATATTTTGATAGTCTTTTTGCCACTAATTCTTCAAACTTTTCCAATCACTCGAATAGTCGAGATATTCCTAATATTCTGTGTATTTTTATTGTTTGCAATTAAATTGCATTCAATTCAGTGATCGTGAAGATCAGGTATGTTGAAGGTCAACGAGTATGAGAACTAGGCAATGTGGCTGATATAAAACGATCTAGGATAAGTCAAACCGACCCCAGCCACTTCAGCGCCATCGATGAAGATTTGTTGTCACAAATAAATTATTCGGTTTATACTGTAAGCGCCAGATCTTATTGTATGGGGCATGCCATATCAAAAGGAGCACCAAGCCAAAACTTCCTTACAACAAACTTAAAAACAAATAGACTGACCTAGAACTTTGGAAACTCTAGCTTGCTCCTCCTCGTGTATCTCTTGCTAAGAGGACTTGTGTTAGCTGTGAGAACTTCTCGATGTATTGGCGCTTAAAGTTTAGCTTTAATTCTGATTATCTTTAAAACTAATTGATTAAAAACTTATTTCAGTTATGGCTTATTAATTAAAGGCTAAGAAAATTGACTCAAAATAATTTCGTTGAAAGAAATAAAAAATATGAGTTTGAAAAAAGACACGTTTCTTGCAGTTGGGCTCAATTGACTGATAGCTATATATAGAAACTTATAAATTATTGCATTAAAATTGAACCGAAAATTCTTAACAAATTCTAATATGAAATCACGTTTTACTTCTAAAAAGTTATTAAAAATAAATTAAATTATTTGAAAAAACTTTACACTTCAGTCCAATTGATATTTTCAATCATCATATTATATTTTCTATTCATATAGGATCTAGGAAAGTTGAAAACTACAATGCGAATAAGCAAACTGAATACCTCTGTTCATTGAATACCGTTTGACCTAATCATAAATGACATTAATTTAAAAGAAATTATTATAAAAATGAAAACATTTTTATTATAAAATGAATAACAATTTTTAAAACTTAGGTTTTTTTAAAACTTATAAATAAATTATAAGAATTCTTATACTGATTGCGAAATTTCTCAAATTATTGCGAAAATTTAGGAAATGTTTCAAAGAAACCAAAATTATATAAATTCAACAAAAATTATATTCCGCTCTATAGACTCAAAGTATAAATAAATTAAAATTCATATCAGAATTCATACAGAATTTCTATAAAACTAATTGAATGAAAAGCATTTCAATGCAAACGTAAATATTTTTTAAGCATATCATACACAGAAAAATCATTAATTTTTTCGATAAAATACTTTCCAAAGAGTTGTATTCAAAAAGTAATATTAAATATCAATATTATTATTAAGTTTTTCTATTTACTCAAAAAATTCAAATCTGAAAACTATATAAGAAAAATATAGTATAGTATAGTTTTTATAGAAAAAGGTGTGAATACAACTGCGCCAAAGATGCCTACAGTCGTGTCTTGGTATTTGAAAAATTAAAAATTTAATAAATGTTAAAAATTAAAAAACTCTTTATTAATAAATTTAATATAACTTTAATTAACATTATCTTTAAGTGCTATCAGAAAAATATAATTATATTTAATTGAAAATAAAATATGTAATAAACTATATATAGGTTTGACTGTACTCTATGTACTGTATGTTTGCCACAAAAAGATATTGAAGAGTGTTTGCCAACACTGGGAAACATTGGATGACTTATTAAAGCCATCTCTCGATATCATACCTACGCTTTATTCTGTGTATAAATACAGAGATCTGTATTCGTAAAGAACTTTTCCGTTAACGACTGTCCAGTAGACTGATCCGGATCAATTAAGTTCTCAACAAATTCTTTATATGTTTAAACTCTGGTATTGTGAACACCGATTGGCGAACACTCGCTATTATTATTACAACTTTTTAAAAAAAAATGTGAATAATGTTTAATAAAGTGCAAAAATTGACTCCAGAATTGAAGTAAGCTTTTGGTCGACAATATTCCAGAACAATATAATAACAAAGAAGATAAAGTTACTTGAACTTTGAGGTTAAAGTATCAAGTGTGTTCTACTTCTCTTCGAATTTGTAGATTAATTTGTAAGTATGCTCTTTCTTTGTTACAACCCTGGTTCAAAGCTTAAGAAAAACTTGAATATTTGAAAATTAAAGGTTCTGTATGTGATTGAGCAAGAAGATAAATATTAAAATTAGACCTGGTTCAGTTCAGTTCTGTTCTATTCTGTCGAATTGTTAGAAGTGGACATGAATTGTAGTCTAAATAAAAAGTTTACAATTGTTTGGACTAGGGATCAGACTGTTTTTGAAGCACAGGTAGATTTGGCTAACCTGTAAGCCGTGAAGACAACATTCATTGATGGGTCAAAGTATATGATTAGAACACTTGAAAGATATTCACTGAAAATTGCCTTCACTGTCAGTATAAGTATTCTTATCATACATTCAGACCCATTAATGGATATTGTCTTACGGATTAGCCAAATCTGCCCTGCTTAAAAAGTCTGCTAGGGATAGCCACAACACTCTTGACTCAAGAGTCTTGAGGCCTTTATCGGATGAGTTTTGGCGCCCGCACCCAGTTAGTTGAGTAACCCTTGATATGAATTTTTTTCAAATTAAGCCCTGACAGCAAATGAATTATAATATTTCAGAGTTGAGTTGAATTGTTGGCCACAGGAAGTGGTCGGTAGTGTCTATCAGATAGGTATCGTATGTTTCAGGTCTATTGTCTCCGAATTTATTTCATTTATCATCAAAACCAGTCTTAAGAAAAATACCAAATGTGCACACAAACCAATATGAATAGATCCCGACACAAATATACTGTAAATGTGTATTAGCTTATTATTTTTGTGAGTTATTTGCATCAATCGAAATGACATAGAAATTGAAATTGTAATCTGAAGGCAACAATATCTCAGCTTCACGTCATATCAGCTTCGGTTGTGTTGAACTCCGGGAATAAATAACAAAAATTCAATTCAATTCAACACAATTTCTAAATAATTCAAAAGTAATTCCAATATCTATTATTTGGCCTTAAGTTTGCAATGCATTCAGAGAGGGTTATAGACTGAGATTTAACGTCAGATCAAATCGAAGACAATTTTCATCTTTTCATAATTCAATTCATTCAGAATTTATTTCCAAAGATTTGCTTTACCTAGTCCAATTTCTCATATATCATCTTTCATTTTATTATAAATTTTCCATCGATTCGAGCAATCATTATAAAAGTTTGAATTAATTTTTTAATAATAATTTACGCAATAAATTAGAAATTTATGAAAAAACAAAATTAGCCATTAATTTGATCTTTAGAATAGTTAAGAAAATCAATCATAAAGTTTTCAATTGGTTTTCAATATAAAACAGTAATTACTGTAAATCATCGGTTGTTTGCAAAAAAATAAATTTATGTGAAAATTCTTAATAATTATCGATTAATAATTAAAATGAATTAATTCGTGCCAACAACTTATTCTTCAATGTAGGAAAAGTAGTTTAGTAAAAATAAAAATTACATATAATTAATTAGTTAACTAATTCATTAAATTCAACTTAAAATTTATAATTAGGTATAAATTTGCTAATATTTGACATAAAACAAGACTTTAATCAATAGTAGTCTTCGTTTCTAATCATAATTAAGAATTGTTTCTATATTTCATTACACAATGAATAACAGAATCAAATAATTTATATAAAAATATTGTTTGAATTTATAGATTACTCTAATTCTGAACTAATATTATACTAAAGAATATTTATTCTGTTGTATAAACTCAGAAGTTATTCAATCGAATGAAAAATCCTATTTAATAAATGAAAGCCAGTTCTCAAGGGATTAGTAAATGACTGAATGAGTGGTAACTATTATTTTTGTTTTCCATATACTCTCTCAGGCTTTCCATTAATATGTTTTTTCTAAACAATATTTGTGTCTCTCTATCCTTCATCCACCGATAGTACACAAACTCTGGATATACTAACTGTGCCAGGTGAAAAACTGATTGCCTAAACTTTTTATCACATCATTTACGAGTTTTCATTTCTGGTTGGCTTCAGAGCATCCAATGGAACCAACTTTGTATACAAAGCTTTTCCTACGTTTAGATCATTTATTAATTATAGCATTTAATGATAACATTTTATCAGAGCTTACAATACATATGGTATATAAAGTTGACTTAAAGCCAAAGATTAAAACTTTTATCTTTAATGGATATAAATGTCCGAAAGTTACAAAAGAATGAGAAAATAGTGTCAAACACGTAGATCCGGCCGACCATCTTAGGCTCTGAGCTCACTGTACAACCTGTCGGAGTTGGCTCTCTGTTCTATACTCTCTATAAATAGCAACGAATAAATTCTGATTCTCATCCGGTGTTTTACCCGGATGTTCTATTGTGTCTATTAGAATATTATAATTTTAATTCATTTAATAATTTCAATTGAATTCTGTTTTATTTCACTTTTAATATTCTTTATTCACATATTTTTCTCAAACACTTTCACTGTTTTTCAAAGATAAGACAATTTTGTTCTCTCTTATCAGTTGCCAAATGTTCTCTATTGAACAGTATTATCAAGTTTTTTAAACTCTTATAAATAAAATTATTTTATTCTTATTTCTTATAAAATAAATAAAATTTGAATTGAAGTCTGGAATACAATATCAAGAATTGTGTAAACATAGTATTTATTCAAACAGAATAATAACAATTTAGAGATGACTGGCGGCTATAGATCCCAAATAAAAACATAACTTATCAGTTTTCATTCGGCTTATTATCGATTTATATAAAATTTCTATAAAATTATTTTATTTGTAGCAAAAGTAGTGTTGCTTTCGATGTTTTGAAATAATATTTAAATTTATATCTTTTATATTCACAGAATTCAGTCAGAAATGCATCGAATTATTTATGTTTGAGATTTTCAGCTTTCAATTCCTACATAACGAAGATTCATATAAATGCCCTGGTATATTTATTTAATATTCTGTAATCTACAGTATATCCCACTCATAACTCTGTCAATGGTTCCTGAATTTCAAGATATATTGTATTATAATTTCTAACTTTATGTTATTTATTGACTTAGAATTCATTCGACACACATATCACTACTCTTTGTTCGTAATATTTTGTCTTTTGAAATAATATGTATATTTGGCTAAGAAAATCAATCCAGTATAGGGTTGTAAAAATATTCAATATAATTTATTTGCTCGGAAGGGATGAGTTATTTTTGGGTTGGAATACATGTAATATTTTAATTCATTTTTCTTTTGTTTACAATTTTAAACTTTAATATTTTATTGGTTTTAATTCCTAATCAGAATAATTCCTAAAATTCTATTAAAGATTAGTTAAGAAAATCCCATAATCCTGGTCAATGACTCAGACTTTTCAGCAGAATAGGTAGAGCATCGGCTAGTGGATAGAGCGCGTTACACTAGTGCGAGAGATCGTGGGTTCGCGCCTCACGTAAGAGACGTGTTTTTCTCTGCTCCCTCGGTTTTAAAAAATAGTTTATTAGTACGGGCTTTCCAAGAATACCAGCCAGAGCTGACGGAGATGCCATTAACGTTAGATTTATTTATTTATAATAGCAACTTATGGTTGATTTCTTTCCTTTACTTCGCTATTGAATCTATTTTTCATTCAGATTTTTTAGATTGTAATTCAAACCTCTATATCCTCTATTAAAGTCAGGCGAAATTCTAATGAGGATTAATTAGTTTAGTTGTAATTGATGCTGAATAGAACTGAGTCAGAAAACCTTTCCAAAAAACCCATCACAAATAGTCTTTTGTTTGTCAATACTATTTCTGTTTCATATTTAGATCATTGACGAGCAAAAGATGAATCTTGATTCATTTACTCAAACAGTATAGCTGTGTATATTATATTCGTTCTGTGCTATACAGTGAGTATCTTATGTGGCTTACTGTCAATTACGGAGTTAAGGGAGAGTTACTTGGCTAATTTTGCTCGTCATTGTTCATAAAACTGTATTACTTACTTGTTAATATTATATGACTTAATCTCTGCCAATAATTTTAGTCATATTATGAGTGTATGCGTTCAGTAGCTATAAGCGTGCAGTGGACATCAATAAGCAAATATTAGTGGCGTTCAACGCCAAGAAAGTCTCTGCAGTACAGTTCAAATTAATTGATTTTTATGGAAAATTTTAAAATTGTAAACTTTTCAACATTAATATATCAAAGTCTCTTGTACAGTATATAGTCTCTATATATATGAAGACCAGAGTTAACACTTTGTCAAACATGTGAACTGTTTTATTACAAAATATTTATTTAATATTATAAAATCTGTGGGAGTTTTGAAAATTTATAATTTAATAATTCACTGTTTATTAGAATTTATGGGAAATTGTAAACTAAATATCGATTAAATATTTATTCCGTTTAAGTTTTGGCCGGTTTTTGAACTTAAATACATTCTAATAGTATTTCTAACCATTCAAGTAATTTAAGAATTCAAACCAGATTATCTATGATATTGTACCCGTGAGGATTATTCAACACATTTGACCTTTACAATTCAAATCCTTGCTTCACCTAACCAAGTAGATTTTCTTCTGGTATGATAGCATTTATGTGGGTTTTAGTGATCATTTCATTATTACATTCGAAGAACAAAAACGAATATAAAAAATACTCAATTCATGAAAGAGTATAAAAAATTTCGTTAAATTCTTTACGAAATAATTCGCTTCTATTAATAAAATGTAAATTTTCTTATTATTGCTGAATTGAAGAAAAGCTTTTGTATTGAATAGTGAAGAAAATATATAATTATAGCACTGTATCGATCAGATAATTATCAAAATCTTGTTAAGAATTATTTCTTAACTACATATGCATCGAATCATATGATAAGCCCATGAATTGAATTCATTTATTGTATTCTTTAATCTTATGATACTTTTATTGAATGAAGTTTTCAAATAATATTATAAATAAATGAATTATTCTTTTCAATCGAAATATGAATATTCTATAAAATATAAGTCAAAGACTTGTTTAATATTCTAACTATTCTTTGAATCAAAGGTGCAGTCATAGAGGGGCGCAGACATGGAGTTTGTAATTCTGTGGATCAGTTAAAAATAGAACAGTTACATAATCAGGGTGTGCTTGTGCCTTTCACAAGTAGTAGGGTATTTTATAAAGACCCACTTTCCACATCTCTGTGTGTTTTGAGTGTCTGTACTGAATGTTAATATAAGTTATTAATATTTAATTCCTATTCTTAAGTGCCTTTCAATAGGAATAATGAACTAAAAGTAACCTATTGAACAAGATTCTTATTGAATTTGTAGCAAGTATAAATTGATTAAATCAATCTAAATTATAGTAATTAATTATTTTTACAGAATTTCAATAATTCTGTAAACTTTTCTACTTTATATTGAAATGAGCTTATATTTAAAACTTTAAGAATAATCAATAAATATTTAAACTAAAAGTTTATTATTTTTGTCAATGAATCGATAGTTTGAAGAAAGATTGGAAACAGGATTATGGCGTTGAGTACATCGATCAGTTTAACCATAATAGCAATTATATTACTGATAACCTGTTGTTGTGAGTGTCAAATGTCAGAACATCTGCAGAACGTCGAGTACGAGATGTCTGCCTCAACGCCGTTGCGAATGCCTTACAGGTATGGGAAACGACAGCAAAAATATAATCGACTTCTCTATTGGGAATCAAAGATAACTAAACAACAGAGACAACTGAAGAGAGCTATCAATCTTCTGCGGAAACGATCCAAAAATTCTAGACATTTTGATCAATCACTCGGTTATTAATGATTTCGGGATTAAATCAATAAATAAATAAAAAGTTTGATTATTGGATGAAAAAAGTTTTGTTTGTTTTCTATTGCTTTTCATAAGTGTTTATAACTTAGAGTTAATCACAGAATAAATCACAATAATTGCTGTTAAACTCATTGTATGTAAAATTACTTAATTAATCATTTTTTCATTTGAGTAGTAATTTATTTGAAACAATTTTAAAATATGTAATCCATATAATCTGATTAACACTAATAATAATCTTCACTAAAAAGTATTGATTCAATTCATGATTATTTTAATTCTGTTTTTTTCATTTAATTGTTTAAAATTGTAACAAAATATTTATAAATTGTTATTTTTTGAACCCAAATGTATTAGTTGTCAATCAATTTAAATATTCGAAAATATCTTATAATAAAGTGCTCTCATTAATCAACAAGTTGAATTCGATTGCTATTTCATAAACTGTTCAAGGCTTAATGTTTAGTTAGCAACTATTAAATTGCTCTTATATTACATAATAGGGCAGAAGTGATCTCTTTTACATGAGATAAGCAAATGTCCTTCATAAGTCCATAAGCACCCTGGTACAGTAACATTTGCACTATATTTCATTGAATTAAATTCTATGATAAACAGATTAAGAATATCGAATATAAAGCTGACGAGGGTGAGTCTTATTTTAATTTTGTTAGCTTTTTAAATATATATTGAATTGTTTTTCTTTTATAATTACTTTAGTTTAAAATTCATTGCAATTCTAATAAATAATAAATTATATAAAATGTCTAATATTAGAGATTTTATTGGAAAAGTAGTGATAATCACTGGTTCTAGTAGTGGTATCGGAGCTGGAATTGCGCTACAGTTTTCCGAAGCTGGTGCTCAGGTTGTGGTCTGCGGACTCGAAGAAGATAAATGTTCAGATGTGGCCAAACAGTGCAAAAAGCTTTCGCCTAATGGTTTGGAACCACTCGTAGACGTTATAGACGTTACCAAAGAAGACGATTGCAAACGAATTATTGAATCAACGATTAAAGCGTTCGGAAAACTAGATATTCTCATCAATAACGCAGGCATTGGTCTCCTTTGCACTATAGATGACCGGAATATTCTGAACAATTTTGATAAAATAATTAATACAAATCTAAGATCTATAGTATATTTGTCTCATTTATCTGTCGATCATTTGGAGAAAACTAAAGGAAATATAATAAACATATCGAGTGTTTGCAGCCGTAAAATAGTTAGTCTGAAAGTCCAATAACTGACTAATAATTTATTTCTAATTAATATTGAATTTTGATTATAGTTTCCAAAGAACTTCTTATACAGTGTATCTAAAAGTGGATTAGATATGTTCACTAAGTGTTTAGCACTAGAATTGGCGCCCAAAGGAATTCGTGTCAATTCAGTCAAGTAATTATTGAATTGGATTTGTGTTTGAAATATAGAAATAAATAATCAAATGTTGATTTGCTGTCAGTCCTCACGCCATCAAAACCAATATAGGAATCACAACACTGGGTATAACTCAACAACAAAGTGATGAAATGTTTGAAAACATGAAAGGATCGATGCCCCTGGGCAGATATGGCCTGCCTCAGGACATCGCTAATATCGTACTGTTCTTGGCCAATGAGCAAGAATCTTCGTTCGTCACCGGAGTCAATTTGTTCGCAGATGGAGGCGATGGGTATTGAATGGGCAAAGAATCTGGGCAATATCATCTGGGCAATGTCATCTTGCATATAATGGCATTGCTTTGTCTTTGCATTTGTCAATCAACTCAATTATCACATAAATTAATATAATTATCAATTGTTTATGTGTTCCGCATAATTGATCAATTGATCCACATCATTTACGGTATTTGAATAAAATCTAATCTATGTATTGATTCAAATAAATATTTTGATTAAAACTTTATTTTATAAATCAAATGAACTTTCATTTGGATTCAATTCCGACAATAAAAGGATTTTTTATTATTAAAATAATTGCTTTAATTAATGGAATGTAATTAAAAGTGTAAGTGATTTACAATATTTATATATAACTATAAAATCGTAATTCAAGTCAAATACTTATTAAAACACAATTCAATAGAAATAAATGCTTTTAAATATAATCTCAAAATAAAAGTTAAATTAAAAATAATAACAATAATTGAAAACAAATGACATTAGAATTAAATATTATTTATTAATTAAAATCTAAACATAATTATCATTAGAGAAGAGTTGTGTCGACAACATTAGTCAGCAATAGCTTCGTGTTTTCATAGGCGACAAACAGAGCACCGGTCGATGGAAAGGTACGCAAAAGTGTTGGCGTCAGCCCTTTGTAGAGACCTCTCACACCTTCTGTTCGGATAATTCTGAACAAAACGGTAAACATTTTCTCTCGACTCGACTCCACTTGGATTCTGGACTTCACGACATCGAACGGGAATATCGACCCCCAGAGACAAATGCCTCCAAAGCCTCCCGCGATCGTCGTCTTCACTAGACCTGAATCCGATTCATAAATTCATGTATAAGCAAATGAGCAAGCTCCTTCATATTTGAAGTCTAATCATATTAACCGATATTTTCTTCCTGGCCTTCAGTTCTCAACGCATTCTTTGCCATTTCATAGCCACCGAAGAAGAAGAAATAGCCGGGCATTTCACGAGCCATTGTAGAGGACAGGCCTCTAAACAAACCCATTATTCCTAACAATTAATTAATTTTAATATAATTTTTTACAGAAACCTAATAATAAGGCAAACCTTCGTTTCGTAATATCTGTCGCGTCAACTGAACCGAACCACTGATTGAATATAAAATTCAAATTAATTGAATATAACATTAGAAGTGTTCATACATTCCAGAGTGACCTCCAGTTTCACGCATTGCTTGTAATTTGCATTTTATTAGTTCTGTCGGACATAATGTGAACGAAGAGAAAAATGCGGCAAAAAATCCTATGAATTGATTGAATGGAAAACAAAATTATAAATAAAGTAATTTTTAAATTAAATATTTGAATAATAATTGTTTATCGAATTGAAAGCCGACTAAAAGGGAAGGTATGGAAGGGTAGGCCAGACCTGCAAATGCATTGTCAATTGCGGTACACTTTTCTGTTTGTCTTATATAACAAACCGATTGCTGACAGAAACCATACGCACAGAACAGGACTGAGTTCTCCGCGATATTAGCGGCCAATGCGGGCGCTGTTCCCGCGTATAGACCTCTAAACCAACCGTCCTATTAGTCAATTAGTCAACCGATTAATCCGTAAATATTTTTACATAATTTTCAAAAGTTTTAATAAAATAAGTGTTAAATAAAAGTATTAATTGATTGCAAACCTTAAGAACAGTTTGTTTGAAGCAATTGATAGTATTTGTGTATAAGTGCGGAAATGTCTGCATTTTTACTTTAATTGTGTCCAACGGTTGGCCAACCATTACATTTGCAAAACCGCCTCAAAAGTCAATTCAATCAAATTCATTAAAAATTGTGTGAAATTTAATTATAAATAAATATTTTGAATGTAATTAAAGGAAATATTGATTATATTTGAAGTTAGTATTGATTACCGGCTGATCCCGCGGTCAGATCGACGAACCCGATGGCCAGTTGTCGGATGGGATTATCGGGTGAAGACATGTTGTTATATAATACTTATAAATAGATTGAAACCACTTATCAATCACTGCTATTAAGTGTAAAACTATTGAAAGTAACGCACAATTGGTTCTGAAGTAAAGCAAAAACTTTTTATTTAATGAACTTTTGAACTATTATTTTGAACTTCAATTCAGAGTAAAAAAGTTTATCTCTAGATATGAGTCCAACAGTTAATTAGTCGGAAAGTGATCGACAAAACACTTAATACTGTTATAAATATTTTTTCCTATTTATACTTCATATTAATTATTAGTATTTTATAGATTTCACAATCAATTGATTGCAAATCGATTTGTTGTTCACTTTCTTAACATGTTTTCAGTTCTTATTTACTTTCAATACACGTGACATGAATTGGATTTTAAAGAAATATTTTTGCTTTTATTTATCAAAACTTTAAATCAGACGAAAATTTCTATTCAAAAGATGTCACTCAAGTGTTGATAAGTTTTCAATAGTTTTTAATTGAAATCATTTTTTCTTTCGATAAATCAAATCAAATGAAAAGTTCAAAGTTTTTGCCGCACTATTGAACCGAAGACTTGAGATCCATGAGGTGTCTGAGCTCTGTCTTCTTCTCTTTGATTGCAGTTCGCATGAGCTCAAGGATATTTTCCTCTCTGTCCTCACTGTCCACTTCTTCTTCCGAATGACACAATTTCTTCTTCTTTTGACTCCTTTTCCACGACTTCTTCTTTTTCTTAAGCCTTTGAATGAGTTTGGAGTAAAGATCGAAAGCCATATCCCAGTGCTTACTGTCCACTGATTTTCCATTCAGATAGAGATAATAGCAATTCGTAAACAGAAGCAAATCATCCAAACCTGTAGTCGATTGGGAATCGCTATTAATTGAGTCAATAAAACAGTTGGAGTACTCGATAGCTCTGTCCGATCGGCCCAATTGGACGTATGCTCTGACCAGTTGTCTCATGTAATCCAATAGTACTTCACTTTCTTTGTAAATCATTTCAATCATAATTTTTATGGCCTTTTCGGCCGTTTCTAACGAAAACTCTTTGTTGTAATTGATTTCGAAATTTTTGAGCATTTTTTCAAACATTCTTTGATTGGCTTCGAGTTTGGCCACAGTTTGCCGGATATTCTGAAACTCATTGCCACACAATAGACAACAGACATGACATTCGGATCCTTTGGGTTTCGCCTTTGGATCGATATTGGAATAAATGACGGGTCCGTTGCAGTCATGACATCTGAGCGCCAGAACTGTTTTGCATTCGCGCAGACATGCACTGCAGTTGCAGTCGAAGAAGTAGTTCCATTTCAACCCCTGCTGTCGTTCCACAAAAGGCTTCGTATAACTGGTCGGTCCGTATGTTATACACATTTCTTCACCGGCGCTGATGTTTCGGATGGCTTTCAGACATAGTTTCCGATCAATGAAATACCAATAAAGGTTTGGATCACAGCTATGGTTAATAAGCGAAGTGTAAGCACAGATACCATTGGCCACATGTGTTCGCTTTGACTGAATTAGATGAAGATTTTCGTACCACCCGAACACATTAGCCGGAACTCTACGCATGTTTTTGATGGTAATGTCCGCTAATTTGACGAATGACTCCAATCGGAGATTGATATCAAAGTCTAATTGTTGGCTGAAATCAAACAAAAGAGTCGTTTCTATCGAATTGAAACTCTGGCAGAGATTCGCGTATTTGTCGTACTTTGAGTTGTGGTGAATGAGTGAATGAAATCCTTTATACCTTTCAATCAGTTTTTCTCTTTTTATCGATTCTTTTGCCGGTTTTGGTGGGCTTTCAAAGTCCAAGAAATTGAAGTCATTGTGTTGTTCGCATTCGAGCACACATTTGATGCCGACTCTGGACATCATTCGGTACGCGTGCAGACAAGTGGGGCCCATATGGAACAGAAGGCCTTTGAACCCACACTCGTATTTGTGGTACTCTTCATACGCCTCAGTAAAGCATGATTTGTCACAGAAGACCACTTCATCGCACCCAATGCAGGGCCAGATTCGGGCGCCGATGTGTTGGTGACAATTGCAACAAACGGTTAATTGTTTTTCGCCGAACAGAACCACACTCTGAGGTCTTTCCACCGAAACTATTGTTTGATTCGGAATATCACGTCTGGCCACTACGTGTCGACCCTTTCTGTCATTCCGTTTGATTTCATAATTGGGATGAATCCAGAAATCATAGTCCGATTCGTCCGACTCTTTAGCCGTTGTCTCAATTGGTTCACAATTTTGGTCATCCAATGCACTGATGGCACTAAGCGTACCCTCAATTTGGTTAAGGATCGACCGTTTCATGTCTTGGAGTTCTTCGACTCTATTGTCGTTGAGTGCGATTACACTATTGCTGTCCTCAGCTTTGGCTACAATCTGATCAATAAGTGGAAGCGATTCAGAGAATCTGTTCATTAGTCTCAAGCAATGAATTCTATGGAAAAGCATTTCAATTGTTTCGTATAAATCGATTGAATGATTTGCGTCCGACAGTGCTGTCCAGTAGTTCTTCAGCTGGAAGTTCACTATAGATCTGGAGGCGAACGCAAGACTCAGCTCAAAGGAACGGTTGGTTTCTGAAGGAATTGGAGCCGAAAGTATGGCCTAAAGAATGAAAAGAAAATTAGTATTCAATTGGAAAAAGAGTAATGAAATCAACATTTTTTAAATAGTAATTACTTTTGTGAACATAAATAGAGCGGACGAGTAGTCCTCTTCTTTGAAGCACTTGATGCCATCAGATCTCAAATCCATGGATTTCTGTTCATTCTTCTGGTGATTGACCCGCCATTGCATTGCTTTGGAGTGAATCTCTGCGCGATATTCCTTCAATGGTTTGACATGTCTTACAATAAAATCAATTCTCTGTTCACTCGACTCTAAACAACAATAGTCTTCATTCTCCAGAAGATTCGTGTAATCCTTCAACTGATCCAAAGCTTTGTTTGCCATTCAATTCTTTTCTACAGTTTTGATGAATTTAAGGACAAAATCAGCAATTTTTGCAATAATTGATACTTTATCTAAAAAATTTGAAAAATAGCTAAAATTTAAAAAAATAATGAAAACCTTATAATTGAGACAAAAATGCAAAAACATAATCAAGTTTTAACAAAAGTTTATTATTTTTATTAAATGAATATTTTTGTTATAAATAATACATTTATCTATCGGTCACTTAATTACTTCAATAATAATATTAATAATAATTTCTTAATAATAATATACAATATATATATAAAAAGAACTTTACATAAGAATAATTGCGTTCAAAATGCTATCAATAAAAAAGTCTTCAATAAAATCAATGAAATCTTTATAATTAATTTCATGACTAGTGATAAACACGAAAAAAATTAATTTATAAAAAAAAAAGTTTTTCTCGAAAAACCATTTTGTATTTTGAAGTTAAAAAATAAAAAATATAATAAAAAGAGAAGAAAAATGTTTTTATAACTGATTTGTATCCGTTTTTTGTTGTATTCATTGCTCTCTCATATAAATTATTTGACACTTAATTTAAAATTCAATTTTAATTAACAAATAAATTATTAGTAAATTATAATATAATAATAACTTTTAAGGTATTCTTCTTTTTTTGCTTAATTAATAATAAAACTAATAATAATAATAATCAGAAGAATTAATTAAAATTCAATTAATTAGTATTCAATAAATATAGTTATGAAAACTCAGACAAGAAATACAAATAAGAGTAAAAAAGATCACAAATTAAGGGTTCGATTGGCCATAAAGTGCAGTCAAATAATTATAATAATTATGGAAATTAATAATTGAATTAATCTTTAAAACTGGTTATCCGTTCACTGCAGTCGTCGACTAGACTTTTAACTTCGTTTTTGCAAAAATGAGTTTAAAAAACAAAGATTTTATTCGAAACGTCTTATTAATAGCACAGAAAAAGAAAAAAGTTTTTTTTGTGAATGTTTTGCTTCAATCAGTTCAATGAATTCAAACAATTTTAATATACAATATAAGAGAGTTTGCGATCAGAAGAGAGATAAAAGTAGTAAAGAAGTTGACATAAATTTGTATTTTTTTTCTTTTTCTAAGAAGTTATGGAAAAATTGAGTGAAAAAAGAGTTTTTGATTCGATATATATATATCTGTAATGAATCGATCGATCGATTGCTGCCACACATTGTTTGGCACAAAAAACACTTTGGTATCAAAAGAGAGACAGAAAAGAAGCGCACAGTTAGTCAGTCTATCGATTGAATTACTAATTAATAGAAAAGATTTCAATATTTGTAGTGTTTTTGTTTCGGTACTCATCTCTGAACCAAATTCACAATATCTCTGAGTGTGTTCTGAATGTCTGTAAACAACTTATTGGACGCCGAAGTGTTGCTTGTCTTCAGTTGATCGCAATGAGTGTCGAATTTGCCCAACAGTTCCCTAAACCGAAACCTTTGCTGAGGCGGACAGTCGTCGGAATACTGCCGACACGACTGTCTAAACAATTGTATTTTGTCAGTCAATTGCATTATAGTCAACGAGTTCTGTGCTGTCGGTGCTGTTAAAGGCGATGACTTGAGCACTGATATACTGGTCTCTATAGCACCAGATATTTCTATAATCGATGATCTGTCGGATGTTGTGTTCGACTTGTTTTCCGCGTTTTTTGTAATCAAATTCTGTTTATTGACTGATTTTAAGCCTAACTTATTGCCGGTTCCGCTGCTATTGCTGTCCACAGACTCGGACTTTGCTTTCACTAACTTCTGGAGACCAGTTCCTGAGGGTAGCACTCGTTGGGAACCAGTTTTCAATTGAGGCTTATTTGGCAGTCTATTCATCCCATCAAAGAGAAAAATATAGAAAAAAAAAATTATAATTAGTTTTGAAAACATTTATAAATAAATAAAATTAAAAAACGAATAAAAACTAATAATTATTTGAATGAAAATAAATTTAGTTTTAATTAAATAATAAAATCGATTAAAAACTAATAAACGAAATGAAAACATACGACGGCTTTAGGAACGAGTGGACCGACTGTTCTTCATCTCTCTCTTCGTTGATCTTAAAGACAATATTATCAGCGGAAGCGCTGTTATCAGATCGGCGTAAACTCTTGAGCACATCTCCGGTTCGTTTTATATTAATTTTGGGACTGTTTTGTGACGACTTGTGCTGTCCTATCGAAGCGGTAGGCGGTGTCTGCGCTGAGGTAACTGTCGTATCACTGTTTGGCTTAACTCCGATATTATTTGTCTCACAATTGTTCTCATTATTAGTATTGATATTATTATAAGTACTGCTGGAATGGGATTCCCATAACTTCTTAAGACTGGTTATACTACTACTGGAGTGCCTTTTGCTCTCATCGTCCGCGTCATAGCCACACGATTTTTCCGCTGGGCATAACGGCGCACATGGATCTGGTGCTGGTTTTGCTATCATTTTCTCATTATTAATATCGGCATTGATTTGATTTCTATTCGTTTGCAAAATAATCTCATTTTTATTATTCATAGTTTTGTTACTGTATTTCATATCCTTTTCCTCGTTTTGCTGTTTCATCGTTTCGAACGGTTTCTGTGGATTCCTCTTAAGTACTGGCGTCACGTATTCAGCCATTACTGAATTGCGAGACACCTGTGCCTGTACTGGTGGTGCGGGTGCCGGATAGTCCGGTCCCGGTTTCGATTGAAAGCGTCTCAGAAAAGATTTGGCGGACTTTTGATTCGATTGGTTTGAATTGGAATTAACGGCAAATCTATTGTTTGCTTCGTTCGGAACAGTTGTCGACTCTTTAGTCGTCGTCTGTTCCGCTGGTTTCGAGTCGACTTCCGTTTCCAATTCAGCCCTCTTTTTCTGTGCTTTCATTCGAAAACTTTCGAACAGTTCGGAGACCAACTGTGCGGCCGGACTCTTATGAGTGTCAATACTGTTATTAGTTTTGATTTTCTCATTATTTTCTGTCAATAAGTGATTGGAATTCGGTTTCTCTTCAATCACTTCTTCCTCTTCGTTGTCGTAACCGTTCGGAGGGGTCGGCGGCGGAGGAAAGTCATCAGCAATTGTTTGCTCGCGACTACTCGTCTCGACTTTAGTTGACGAGTGCTGAGGACTGGATGTCGACGAGTGCTGCGACGAAGAGTTGTTGGGAATGTGTTCAGGACTGGGAGTAGTATTTTGTTGATTCATATTGTGATCGCTGTAATCAAATGAACCGCTTTTAGTCATTCCGGGAGGACTGGGAGGCTTGTCCTTTGGCCGGTACTGCTTCTTAAGCGTACGTCGTATTGCACTGGAACCGAACGGCGCCGGCGGTGAAGGCAGTTGTTGCTGTGGCGACGGCGGGTCTGGATTGGTGTCAAAATTGGTCGCGTTATCACTATTACGTCGAACCATATTATTGAACATAAATTTATTGCCATTTAATTCGTTATCAACACTCATATGTCGAGTGCCAACAGCTGTGAGCACAGGTACGGATGACTTAGCATTAGATGACTTGCGGGCAGAACTGGTTCGTTGAGTATTGCGCGGCAGTCGAGGAGACGCCACAGGTTTTGAGCTTAAATGTTGTCTTTTGTTTAGATTATTAGAATTACTCAACACTTTGTCGTTTATAGAGTCCGTATCGAAGGTGTCGGCGCCCATAGCACAGCCTCTGGAATGGGTTAAATCGGATTTCTGTCGCTGCAAATATCCGCGGAATGAATACCTCGTATTGTTGTCATCCAAATAGCGATTGTCTTTGGATTTGCTCCGACTTTTGCACATATGTCGGCCCACAGTCGCCACAGCAATACTGGGCTCAGCGCCCATAGAGTAGTCTATCGGTGAGAGCAGATCACTGTCGAACGCATTCTCGTTGACCGCATCCAAGGGCTGAGCATCGGGTTGTCGTAACGACTCTAAATAGGCCCCAATTCGGGCCCCTTTGGGTAACGTTCCGTAACGATTGATAGCGCGCTTCACGTTATGGACCTCAAGAGTGGCCACTTGTGGACACTTTCTGTGATCACTGTCTTCTCGTCGAGACTTTGAGCTCTTATTCTTCTTCTGCTTCGCCGGCACTGCAGACGATCGACATTTTGACTGAAACTCTTCGAGTGTTTGGAAACAGTTCTCCGATTCGATGGCGATCTGCTGTTCGTCGAACTGAAGCTCTTTACTCAACGACTCGAACACCTTTTCGATGCCATTCATTGTCTCTCTCGCGCCCTCCAGGATCTCATCGTCGCCCAGAGGTTTGTCCTGATATGTTGAGTCTCGGAAACTACTGGTGCGCTTCGGTGGTATCGGCGCTTGTTTCGACTTAAGGCCACCTCTTCTCAACTGAACGACAGTAGACTTTGTGCTAATAATACCGGCTTTTGATGTCTGGTTCGATGTCTGCCATATTTGTTGGTCTGCCGTTGAAGTGGTCGGTGTTGTGGCTGTCGGTGCAGTCGATGTCGTACTGCTGGTCAGCTGATGAATGTTCGGCGAACTTCCCGACAGTTTCTTATAAGGAACAGGAGTTTGTCTTTCGAGCTGTTTCTCCACTTCCTCTGTTATACTCGAGTTCTGAAACATTGTTTCCAATGTGTGGTGAATATCGAAAAAGGCTGGCCTTTCGACCGGTTCCCAATGCCAACAGTGCCGCATCAGGTCGTATACTCGTGGTGGACACCCGGGCGGGCATTCCATTCTATAGCCGGACTCAAGCATATGGTAGACATCAGTCAACTCGACTCCGGGATAGGGAGACATCCCATAGGTTGCGATTTCCCACAACAGTATACCAAAGGCCCAAACGTCCGATTTTGTACTGAACTTATTGTAAGCCAAACCTTCGGGTGCCGTCCATTTGATAGGGAACTTAGCGCCGGCGTGTGCTGTGTATGTGTCGTCGCCCATAAGTCGGGCCAAACCAAAGTCGGCCACTTTAACCAGGTGATTCTCAGCTACCAAGCAGTTGCGGGCCGCCAGATCCCTGTGTATGAAGTTGCGCGACTCCAGGTACGACATGGCCGACGCGATCTGAGTGGCCATATACATGAGCACCACTGCTGTGATCTCATCTCTGTTCGCATTACGCAAAAAGTCCAATAGATTTCCGTTACTCATGAACTCAGTTATGATATAAAATGGCGGCTCTCGAGTGCAGACGCCTAAGAGCTGCACCAGATTCGGGTGCTTCATCTCCTTCATGATGGACGCCTCCTCCAGGAAGTCCTTCAGAGCCATAGTGTCCTCTTTGAGTGTTTTGACGGCAACCGTCATGTTATAGCGCTTCCAGAGGGCCTCATACACATCCCCGTACTGACCGCCGCCCAACTTGTGCTTCATAACAATGTCCGTCCTATCGATCTCCCACTCATCCGGCTCTGGACTCAACGCAAAAACTGTCGGTTTATTTCGTTTGGGCGCCGGATATAACAACATAGTTATGAGTCCGTCCGCATGCATACTGTGGTGGTGTACCAGTTCGGCCAATGTGTTGAACCGGCACTCGGAGGTCACATACACTTTGGCCTCACTGTCTTCGCTGATCCGATAGTGATATACCCGTCCCTCATATCGCAACGATATTGACCTCTGGCCAGGACTTGACTCACTTTCACGAACCAGAAACGAGCCGTTAATGCCAGAGGACAGTAGGTATTCGGCGGCGTTCCTCGATATAGGCCCATGGTACCAACTGTGCTTCTCCAGGCTGTTCACCGGCGTTATGTAATTGGAAGGCACCCAACCCACTTGGCCAGAGCGTGACTGGGCTTCGCACCATTCGCCCGACCGGTTGTAGGAGAGCACCCGCACCTGTTCTCCTATAGAGTCCATCAGAACAGGAGATAATTATTAGTTAAGAATTGCAAAACATTTTTCACTTCATTATTATTACTGAACAAAAAGTAAAAAAAAACAATATTTTTCCGAATGAATGAAATATTAAAATAAGTTTTAAATAGTATTTTCAAAGTGTCTGTAATAATAGCAGAAATGTTTAGATTTCTTGTCTATAATTAGTGAACAGTTTATAAACTATTTTTCTGTTGTAAACATTTATTCATTCATTTATATTCGAATAATAATAATAATAAACTATTTGAAGGCTTAATACAGTATTATAACTATTTTTCTGGTTTTTCTGTTTGTGTCTCCAGAATAGTATCTGCGCTTCACTGGAGTTATGTATTGATAATAATACTAAATATTGAGAGTGAGAGTGAATGAGACGCGACTGGCGTTTGAGGGCTCGGCTCTCAAATGAAGCCCAAAACGCATCACTAATTTGAGTCTAAACTAAACTCTAAACATATGAGAAAATTATTTCTATTTTTGTGCTTCACTTCCGAGCAGTCAGTTTACTTAAACATGTATTTAAGTGAAAACGATCGACAGAACAGTCGAATAGAAATGAAAGCATTTGAGAGAAACACTTGAAATACAATATAATAATGAGTTCGCAAAAACTTTTGTTAAATAAAGAACAAAAAATTATTCAATAGAAAAGAGATCAGAAACTACTTAACCGTTAGAAACAAAATAAAAAACATTGATATCATATCAGACAACAGAAAAAAATATTTAATTACACGACAAGAATGAAAGAAAAGAGAAAAAAAGAGAGAAAAAGTTCACTGAGTAATGAAAATAAGAGGAAAAGAGTTTTTAAAAAGATCTGGTCATTGGATATCTATATATTACATAACATAAGAGACAAAAGCCATTCAACTGACAAAATCAAACAATTAATCAAAAAACTAATTCAGTTTTCTATCGAAAACTAATATCTATTGCAATAATTGATTATTCTTTGCAAACATATTATTTGTTTAATACATATTAAATATATATTAATTTTGTTCGCAAAACACAAAAACAAATAGAATTAATACAAACATTAAAATAAAATTATAATTTCGTTAAGTTTAAAGACAAAAAAGTATAAGTTTAATGAACTGTCAGTATAAGCAAAATTCGTGTTAATAATGTCCTCAATAAATAAGTTTCAAAAATATTAACAAAGTTTTAAAATTAGAATATTTTTATCTGAAAACCGATAAAAACGAAACTAAAACAAAAAAAAATAAAATTGAATTAAAGCTCAAATCAGAGCAAACCATTGAAAGCAAATAATCTATAATTTGTTCAAAACTTAAATCATTTCAAACTATAAATTAAAAAAAATTATAAATAAATTAATTTAATTGTTTAATAGTTGAGAATTAGTTTATTATTATATTAAATGTTTTGAATGTTTTATTGAATATTAAATAAATAAATGCAAAGCAAACATAAGCTAACCCTTAAAGTGAGCTCAAGAGAAAATCAAGAAATAATTAATAATTAAAGCGATTAATTGAATTATGTCTGCGATTATGATAATTAATGAACAGAATTCACATAATTGCTCATTAATTCAGACAAAATTATAATCCATTGGAATTTTGAATTCAAATTATATGAATTGTTAATTGATTTGAATTATGAAATGCGATAAATACTAGACTCTATGAGAAACAGATGTTTATAATATCTGGCATTGAATTTAAATACAGTATAAGTTAAGCCGAAAAAACTTAACCTAGATTCGAAATACTGGGGGGTATCAAGGGAGTAAAAGCGAGAATTATCATTATGCTTTAACAAGGTATCTTTCCCTTGATTTCAGTTTAAAGGTTGTGGATGATTTTATCAGGTATGTTACCCCACATCAATTTGCTCTTCAATTAGAGGAGAATTTCAACTCCTTTTTCGTTGGTAATGTAGACCCTGATCATGTCGAATGAAAATCCGATTAAAAACTCAACACTAATTAAAATAACCGTATATTTAGTGTTCAGAATATAACAGATATATAATTAAATCCAAAGACAATACAAAACTATTAGTCGATTGTTTCGTGACTTTAAATGATTATTAAAAGAAAATATTTTTCGGGAAAAAAATTAGAGAAAATTCGCATTAAAAATGATTTAATAGATTAGGCTATAAATGGCTTATGATTTCATCGCTCATAAAAATAATTGTATTTTTCTCTGAAATAATAATGAAATAAAATGAATATTTAATAAACTGTCTTAATATACAGTAAAATAAAATAAAAAACTATTCAAACAAAATATAGACATAAAAACCAATTCCTAATGTTTTTTATTGTTTTGGTCTTAAGTTTAAAAGTTTTTTGACATCACATCCAAAATGCACACAATTTCTCAAACTATCCATTAATTAAATAATATTTCAAATAAAATAAATTGTTTTTTGTATTCATTCACATATTTGATGACTTCATACGAAACGGAATTTTTTTTTAAATTCTCAGCAAATTATTGATGAGAATAGTATTCAGACAAATGAGACGAAATATTTTCTTTACATTAGGAAAAAAAGGAAAATGACTTCAATTGTGTAAAACAAGTGATGCCTAACAGAAAGGATTACTATTTTATTATTTAGAGGGAAAAACCGGTAATTAATGATCAAAAAAACATATTTTTCAGAACAAAAAAGGTTTAAAACTAAATAACTTTTGGTTTCCATAGACTTAAGGTTAAGAAAACATTGAAAACTATTCGGATAATACAAATCATATCTATTCTCATATTTATTTATTTCTCTGATTAGATATAATTAAAGCGAAAATTTATAACAAAAATTTCAATTCACTAATAAAATACAAAATTAAAACCAAAAACTAATATTCAAATAAAAAGAAATATTAAGATTGAAAAATGTTTGGATGAATGACAGGTCTGTTTACAATTGAAACCATTTATGAGGAAAGGGCTAAAGGACTGGAATTGTTATGTTCACACAATACATATTGTTAACAATAACCGGGTTTTAAACTAATACTGTATTTTATGTCTCACATAAGAAAAGATTGAATGAAAAGGAAAAATAAATAAATATTTTGCAAAACATATAATATAAGCAAATATTTAATTGAATTTTTATGTTTAAATGCTTTTCTTAAGCGTCTGTTCTGATGGTCAGACAGACGTAAGATTAAAAGACTGATAATTATGTATTATTACGAAAACCAAATGCAATACAAATCTGAGTATCGGTTTAGATATGACTATTAAATGGCAATCACTTAATGCAAGTCTATGTCAATGCCATCAAATTGAGTCATATATCCAAAGCTTAAACATAAGTCGGATATAATGAGAGACCAGTGTCTCGACTCTCGACTATAAATAGTAACCGAAACCATAGATCCAGAGATCATAATAACAGTTAAGACTAGACTGTAATCATGTAATAGACTGACAGAATATAAGACTCGAATTATAAATAATGAAAATTTTAAAAACAAATTATATCTCATTTCAAACAACACTTAAGAAGAGATTTAATGACAAAATGAGACTAAACTTCAAACCAGAGACAAAAATGTCACATAAGATACAGACAATGCTTTCGCTTGGGATTCATACCATTAATAGACTATAATAATGTATAAACTGATTATTATTATTAACTTATTCCGAATCACTGCTGAATTTCCGGAATATTATTTCGATTCAAAATTAAATTACATTTTAATTAAATAACTGATTGAATAAAAGATAAAAAATTTATTGAATTTATAAATAATTGACACAAATCTGAAGAAAATAAAAAACTAATAAATATTAAAAATAAAAATCAATGAATTGATAGAAAAAATCGAATCAAAGATAAAAATAAAAAAAATAATAATAAATAATCAATGAATGAAAAGAATAGAAAAATATATTTTGCCTTCAATTCAATAACAAAATAAGAAAAGTCTAAAATGTTTTCAATAAAAAGCAGAAAAAAATAAATAATTATTTAAACAAAAAGTTAATAAAAAGGAGAAAAAGAAAAATAATTAATAAATCGATAATTGAATGAATTGAATGAACCGAAGGATTCGGTCGAACGAAATACAGACACAAAATAGTAATCAAATTATTAAACCTTTTCTGAGAGATAATTGATTTTCGCCTCCGCTGTGGAACTCATACAAAGCGACAAACAGTTGTGGATCTAATGGTTCGTCCGTTTGCGTCAACAGATTCTCTTTAGACATCCATCGCTGCGGAGGAACTGAACCATCGATGGCAACGAAGACACCGACCGGCGACTCATCGGCAACAGTAGTGCCGATACCAGAAGTGGAGGCAGACGTATGGTCTGGTATTTCAGGCAGAGGTCGGTTCTGGAGAAGTGCTTCTGTAATACAAGAATAGATAAGCGATTAATAAACGTATAATCAGTTTCTTTACAATCAATTAATTTTTGTTTCATTTCTGTGATTAATATTATTTTTTGTGTCAATAAAAACAAAATCAAATTATCGGCAAAAATAGTAATCAAATTAGAAAATAAAATCTGTTCAGACATATAGCCAGTGAATGGGTTTAAAAACATAATTATTATCATTTTTATCGTCTGATTAGTGGCGAAAATGTCTGCAAATTATCAGAAATTATATCTATTTTTAGTCCCAAAACAGCACTTATTTAGAGAAAATAATAAATAAAATTAATATTTAATAAATAATAAAAGAAATTCTGTTCAGTCACTATAGAAACCATAGAAAGACAATTAATTTCAGGTAAAACTAAAAAAATATATATAATTAAAAAAAATAATTCAATTAATTACTGAAAATTTTTGAAACAAAAAGCCTTTGAATACAGAAAATGATAGAAAAGAATAAAACAAAACAAAAAATAATAACAAATTAAATGCGGAAATAGAGATAAACTGTGAAAATGATAAGAAAAATAGAGAGAAGAGACAAAACAGACGGTGAAAGTCAGACATTGAAAACACAAGAAAATTAAAAAACAAAAACCAAAAAAATTCAATAAAACAGAAAATAATAGAAAAAAATATATAAAATCTGATTCAAAGACAGTATCGACAAAGAAGTGTATGGTGTGATCGGAGGACAGGGATGATAGGTATGGGCAAGGATACGGACCATTATGTTCGAGGAATATATTTGCGCTGAACTTCTTGTGCTGTTTGTTGTTGTGTTTGAGACCAGATATGGTTGCGATTCGGTTGACATTGGGATTGATATTCGGATTAAGCGATGAGTGGATCAGCTGTTGGTTCAGGTGTTGTAAGGAATTGGAGTTAGTGTTGGCAACGATTGGTCGCAAATCCTTTGTATTTTGTGCTCCCATTCATCCAATCAATACATATATTGATATTGTATTCAATTATATCACAATTGCATTGGATTTACATTCAATTGAATACAATTTCTATTAAATATAATTCATATCGAAATCTGTTTCGTATTTAGTATTAATTAAATATAATATTCGTATAAATTGTGTTGATTTGTGTTGAATAGTGTGACTCAACTCAACTGAGCTTTCATTCAATTGATTGCTAACGTAATGCAGACGTGAATAGAGTTAAACATTCAATACATTGAATACGTTGTGTACTGTTGTGGCGATTGTGTTGATTGTGTGATCACTGCTAACACAACACAACACATACTATACTATACTATAATTGATTGTTATATAAAATAAATATTAATTATAATTATATAATAAATAGTAAACTAATAATGAAAATAAGGATAGTTTGCATTCGTGTCCATCTTATGCAGTGTAGAGATGATCAGAGTATACAACAAAAACAGAGTCTGTTTGTGTCAAACATATAGTCTGAGCACTTCATTGAACACAAGCCAATACCACAGCAGAGCAGAGACAGCACTACAGCACTGGTAGCTATGAGTCACAGCGCATGGCCTGTCAGTCTTACCTACAATATTAATATCAGGCCATCCAGGCTATACATATTCATGTTATTCACTCGCTTTTAAATACAATTTCATTCACTCTATTCACTCCAATATAAGACTTATTAATATTTGATAAATATTTAGCTTTTTTTCATTCAATCTTTCCTTATATTTGTTTCGAACCAAAAATTATTATAACTTTTTGTTTGTAATACTTATGAATCACTCCTTAATTTTGTTTCTCTTTCTTCTCTAATAATTACTTTTCTATTTATTTTGTCCTAAATTTCAGCTTTAATTATGTTTTACTCTTTTTTTTTCATTCTATTCCTCATCTCTTTTAGATTCTTAACTCTTATTGACTTTTAATAGGTTTTTCTGGTAGTTATTTTGCCTGATTATATCTAGAGGCTACCATGCTCATATCTGTTTGAATGCCCTTCCTCCAATTTTCAAATCAAATATAACCTTAAACATCCTTATTAGAGGACATTGGTTCAAAAATTAAGGGCAAACTGACACTAATGAGACATACCTATGCATACCTGTGCATACCTACGCTCAGAGCAGTAATTATATAATATGAACACAAAGTGTATTCTTCAGAGAGAACTCCCTTTTTATTAATATAACACAATTTTATCGTCGATTCTATAGAAAGTCTATTATTTTGAATAATGTAATGATGTATCCAATATTGAGCTTGGTAATGAACTGGGATATAAGCATGCCAAAATATAATAAGTACTGGTATTCATAATATTCAGATTTTCAATCAATATTATACTAAAAGTTGTAGAGCTAATATTTGCTGTGGGTGTTTCGGGATCAACTGGGTTGTGCGGCTCAATTTTGTGTTTTGCAGCAATTTTTATCTATCAAAGATCAAAATCTACTGTGCAGGGTATTTTATTATTAATAGGTCGTCTTTTTTGAATCTGGAATTTAGCTAGTTGAAGAAGTTATCCTAGTCAATCTGTGATTTTTTCTGGTTCGTAGCTTTTTTTCATTCTTAACATTGCAAACATTCCAATGATAACCAGCACATATTTGAGAGCAGATTTTTATTCGGTATAATTTTGAGTTAGGGTTCGAAACATTCTTTATGTTTGACTCGACTGTCAAAACATGTGATTCGCACGCATTGACTGCCAATGAAAACAAACTCTAATTTAACTAAAATTTAGTTTTAATTGATTTATAAAATAAATTGCTTTTAATTATAACAATCAAATCGATGTCTAACCAAATGATTGTCTTACCGGGCGATGACATAACTGGTCTAATCAATCAGAACTCGTCGTCAGAGCCGAAGAAAGTGATGATTGGGCCCGGACTCAAGCGGGAGGACAATAACCGCATAGTTGTTGTCAAATGCGGTCAATTGGTTAACCGGAATAACACTAACTATTGGGTCGATTCCCAGCAGAAGAGGTATATCGCCAGCAAAGCCGACAGAGTGGTGGGCTTCGTGGTGAGCAAACAGGCCTACTCGGCCAAAGTGGACATCGGCACGAATGAGCATGCTAACTTATCGCTGTTGGCCTTTCCTAATGCAACCAAACGCAACAAACCATTGATTGAGGTATGCATTCAATCGACGAATAGATTCTCAATGTTTTGTTTGAGTAACCGTTCGCACCGTTAGGTCGGGGACGCGATCTATGCACAGATAGTGACCGATTGTAAAGACATCGAACCGGAGTTGGTTTGCGTGACCAGTGATAATAAGAAAGGTGGTCTGGGAGTACTGCCCAGTACTGGCTATGTGCTGACAGTGCCCACGAATATCGCGCGCCGACTACTGGCGCCCGACTCAGGCACTAAACTGTTGCAGACTTTGGGCCACAAATATAAATTTGAAATAACTATTGGAATGAATGGTCGGATTTGGGTTAACGCCCGCTCTCTGGACACAGCCCTCACTATAACCAACTTTATTGAGTCCTTAGAGCACATTCCCAAAGCTCAGTACCAATACATGTGCGAACAACTGGTGCAGGGATTCGAACAAATCGGTCGAAAACAATGATTTGTTGTTTGTATTAATGAATTCACACATAAGTCAGAAATGATTTAAACAAAAAATAACTTCAATTGAAATACAATTATATTTATATTTATATTGTGTACAAAATCGTTGTTTGAGAACCCATTTGTTGACTGTTCCGGATATGTTGTCCGGTATTTAATCGATCCATAAGTCCTAATCATTTCTATACAGTATTTCCAATCAGTCTCTCATCAAATGATTGCAATATTTGTTCGAAACTTATTATAATTTATGTCTTTTTGTATTATTTTCTAATAAAATAATTTTTGTTGTATTTAAATGCTCTGCTTATTGAAACTACATGAATAGACCCTGAGCAAATATATTCAAGTATTTAATATGAATAACTTTTTCAAGAGATAAGAGAACCCTATCATTCAATTACACTCTTTTGTGTCCGAAGTGAGTCAATCGATAACTCATTTAAAGTAAACTATTTATTGATATGCAGTTAGACTTTAATATTGAATATCAGATAAAATTAGTTTTCGATTAATTAAAAAAATAAAATAACAGATAAATTGAAAACATTTCCTTCCGATTGACTGAATCGACAATAAAGTCATTTTTATAATATAATGAAATTTAATAATCAATGCAAACAATGAAAATAAAAATTGTATAAAATGTTTAACAAATGTTTGCTATATTTTTCTATTCAAACAATAATTATATAAAATGTATAATAAATGTGAGCTTTAATGGGATTAGAGTTCAATTATTTTCCGGTTCGTTCATTAGAGGTTGACCGTCCGAATCGTCTGAGAGGTTGGCGCGCATTGTGGGCGCACTCAACCCGTCGGCGATTGAATTCAACGATGTTATCGGTCTGACTATGGGTTGGTCTCGACCACCAAGATCCAACAGTCTCGGCCGGTACATCCAATCCAAGCAATTACATCGGAGTTGCGTTCGACGGATAGGCGTCATTATTCCCTGAACATTGACTTTGACCCGACAGAGAGGACAGGTATTATTGTTCGCAAACCATGTCTTAATACAGGTCTTGTGAAACACATGACTACAATCCAAGACTTTGTTCTCCGTATCGCTTGTGTCCACCCCTTCCAGACATATGGAGCAGAGTTTGACACTTCCGACCACTTCTTCATTGGTATCCAAATTGTCGTCATTTTTATTCAAATCATTATTTCCGACCAATTCTTCAATGAAACCGGAGTGACATCGGGAACAGGTATTGCCTTCAGATATGGTATCGATCTCTTCATTGCATTGGTGGCAGAAATGCTTTACAACAATAATACTCTCGTCTAATGAGTTCTTCAGTGGGAAAGACATTCTCTACGATAACAACGGTTTAAAAGTTTAATATTTCTGACGATTAATGCAATGAAAATAAAATATGTTTTGAAATAAACAATAAAATCAATGAATGAATAGAAAGCGCATTAACGGCACATGTATTGCATTGTCGTCTACTCTATGCCATATTCGGCCAGTTATGTGAATAATGAGTTCATATTAATAGTGACTATAGCTATAGAATCGTACAAATAATGGAAATTATAAGATGATGTGGGGCACTTTAATAGAAGAGTAAGTTTATTTGCACTTGTTCATTTAGACTGAACTTAACCTTTTTCCTGTTCAAATGTGTTTACATCTTAATAATAATACTCTTCTGAATAATTGGCTCAGTACTAAAATTGAACAGATTTGAGAAATAGTGGAAATTTTTAATCAGAAAACAGAGATTTATTAATAGTTTATTCATATCATACGAATAATTGAATGGATTGAATGACTCCGACAATTGAAAGGAGTTCTAAAACAAGGGCTTATCGAAATGCGCGCTCAGTTACATACAAAGGGAATGTAAGGCATGTATTAGTGTATTGCATAATACTTCGATCATATGTTTAAATTGACAGTACTTTTGATAATAAAAACAAAACAAAAGTGAATTTTTAATGAAATAAAATTTTATAAAATAATGAATAATTCTGTTAATATAAGTAATATTAGAAATATAAATGAAATAAAAGACAGAAAAAAATTAGTTGAATTAATAAATGAAAAAACAATGGAAAAAGAAAATAATAAAATAAGAAAACATAACTGTATTATTTGGAAACAAAATAAAGCAAAAATTTTGAGAAATATAGTAAGTT
Organism: Eueremaeus valkanovi; assembly: GCA_034693305.1. Classification (NCBI taxonomy): domain Eukaryota; kingdom Metazoa; phylum Arthropoda; class Arachnida; order Sarcoptiformes; family Eremaeidae; genus Eueremaeus; species Eueremaeus valkanovi. The sequence continues at coordinate 1,627 of JAQIWA010000045.1, read as the reverse complement.
TTAAGTTATTAAAAATAGAATAAAATAATTAATAATTTTCTTAAAGGGCGAAAGTTATGTAAATCGAAACGGAGTGACTAAAAATGGAAAAACATTCAAAAAAATTGAAAATTGTTGTAAAAATCTTTGTTATTCTCAAATGGATTTAAACGATCAGAAGAATTGTTTTGAGAGGTAAGCATCGGGTCAAATCCTGGGCCAGTTCGCTCCTCTTTATTCAACCTGGAAATACATTTTCTTTATTTTTACAGTTTTTGGAATCTATTCGATTTTGATAAACAGAATATATTCTTATCAAATCATATGGAAATGAAAGACAAACTAAAAGGAAATGAAAACAGATGGAATTACACATTGAGTAAATATTCCGTTTGTCAAAAATTTATTCTCAATGTTTTACAAATCACCCAAAAAAGGATAAGAACTGTACAGAATTATAAATTAAATAATTCAAATTTTATTGATAGAAGAGGTCGTAAAACAAATAAGAATTGTAAAATTGAAAAAAATGTTTTTCAAGAATTTATTAATTTATACCCTATAATTGAATCACATTATACTAAAAGTATGAAATTATATTTTGAAAACAGAGAAATATCAATGAATATTCTTCATAAAGAATATAACGAATTTATTTCCAGGTTGAATAAAGAGGAGCGAACTGGCCCAGGGATAGAGCCGATAGGGATTAAAACATTTAAACAATATTTTCTAAAAAATTATAACATAAACTTTAGACATAATAGAACAGATGTTTGTGATTTTTGCTATGAATATGAAAAGACAAATATAGAAAATCAATCTCAAAGTGAAATACAAGAATTTGAAAACCATAAGAATAGAGTCAAAAATTACAAATCTATTAAAAATGAAATTTTGAATAATTTTGATATAATATCTATAGAATTTGATTATTCTCAAAATAGATTTTACCCTATAATTCCAAATTCAGAAGTTTTTTACAAAAGATTGTTATCTATGTATATTTTTAATGTTCATATTCTTAATAATAGTTCTTATATGTTTTGGACATTAGAAGGAGAATCCCCTAAGAATCCTAATTCTGTTTGTAGTCAATTATTTAGAGTAATTGAAGACCTATATGTTAACAATATTTCCAGGTTGAATAAAGAGGAGCTAACTGGCCCAGGTAGAGAAGTTATTTTCTTCTCTGATGCCACTAGTGCTCAGAATAGAAACTGGGTAGTTCTCAGATTCTTATCTTTTATCTCTATAAAATTTAATTTATTTATAAAACATATTTTTCCTGAACGAGGTCATTCTTTTAATATTTGTGATAGTAATTTTTCAATTTTAGGGAAAAAAATAAAAAAAAATGGAATCAATTGAAATACCAGAATCATATGTTAATTATATAAATGAATCGAAAAAAAAATTTATAATAATTAAGCCTAATATCTATGATTATGAAACTTTTTTAAATGAATATTTTGATAGGAATTCTTTAATTAAAATTTCAAAAGGTGTTATTTTTAATTTTTACCCTGATGGGGATATAATTTTTTGTGATAATTATAATAAAAATAATGAAATTAAATTTAATTCACTAAATTGTGATATTAATATAGTCAGGAATGCTTATATAAATGAAAATTTAATTATAGAA
>JAQIWA010000044.1:0-63539 GCA_034693305.1 Eueremaeus valkanovi | reverse complement strand
AATATTAATTGGTCCCTATATTCATGAGAATGGCAGACATCTTTATTAAATGGACGGAGGTCCTTTTGGTGCCAGAATATCTCATTTATGGATTTAATTATAGTTTAAATGTTTATGAATTGCTTTTTACGCACAATATATTCAATATTATTCAACACAACAGGAATGGCTGGAATTGTTCAAAGATCAGGAATGACTGGTCAATACAGAATAACTTGTTTGGGCCAGGTGTATAATTTAGTCTAAAGGATTTTAACCCTTTAAACATATTGTATTCCTATAGTACATTCATAATAGTCTATAACTTTCTATACTTTTCTGTATATGTGAATGCAATGAATTATAAATAATTAATAATAGCCAAGAAAGACATGGATGCCTTTTGCATAGAAAAGTTATATTTTTCGCATTTATTTTAGCATTTCTCAGACACTCATAGACTACTAGACATTAAAATGTGATTCTAATTACTAATTAAGCTATAAGTGACGCACAGAGAACAATTCTTACAGGTAGTATATTAATTGAGATTATATGCAAGTACAATTTAAATTTTTGATGGACGCGAAGACAACAAAGACAAGAAAGTATACTTATTTTGTTTATGAAGACTGTATTATCTGAACATATCTGGACTCAACGGCACCTCTGATTGATTTATAATTCGATTAAATAATTCATTCAAAAAGTTGGATAAACTTAACCTTAATTTCAAATCGAAGTTAAAGAAATCCAATAAAATGTTGTCGGAATATATTTCACATTATTTTTAGAATATTTTAAAACATCAATAGTTTCCGAAAGTGAATAACACTTAAGAATTTTGGTTAAACAATATAAACAAAGAATACGAAAAGTCGGAAATAGGGTGTAGGGTTGTAGAGGGTTAGGCCTCTCTCATCTGGACGACTGTGCAATTTGGCTTAAGATCCAAAATTCTTCTGAATATCCTCACAATTGTGCTCATAATTATCGGACACATCGGTCCCTTCAATCTGACCCTAAGCCTTAAACTTTACCGATAATAAAGGGAATACGTGTTTGGCCTCACGTCAGGACATTCTGATTCTTTGATTGACAGCATATACTGTAGATTAAGTGCATTAAGAACTGGAACTCTTTAGCAAAGAATTCATAATCAAAACATAGACTCTAATGACTTATTAGAGCCCCATAGGTGGCCAGGGAGATAGGAGGTTGTGGACGCCCTCACTTCAATTAGGAGAAACATTATGATTAACTGATTTGAGTTGAGTGACCCCAACCCAGAAAAAATCAGATTGTGTTCAAGTGTGAGCAGAATGACCCGCCTTTCAAGAGCAGACCTTGTCGGCTAGAGCTCGAGAACCTTGGTTAACCCTGATCCAAAACCTGTACAACATTTCATTCAATATAATGAAAGGGAGAATGAACTCCAAAGCACTTCACATGTGCTCACATCTGAAAGAAACTGACTTAGGGTCAGGTCATTTGGAGGTCACTTTCGATTTGAAAGATAAATAATTTAACATTTTATGTAATAATGAATTAATTAAATAATAATTATGGGTTTCGGAGACCAATAATTCAGATTTCAATTAATTATTACATTTCGATCACAAATTAAAAATTACTATATTTTCAAAATAAATGCTATTCAATGACGAGAAATAATTTACTTAAAAACTGTTAAAAACTAATACAAATCAAATATCAATACATAATATACAGTATATAAAGATTATAATTATCCGTTTGAGTAAACAATTTAATAGATGTGAAAAAGGCATTGAATGAAAACATTTTCAATTAAATTGAGATTAAAATTTGCATTTATATTATACAGTATTAAATAAATACCTATTTATACAGTAATTGTTTCCAACTTATAAAAGCAGTTAATTATAATATTTTTACTTTTTTTTAATACACAGTCTATTGCAATGTTAGACTGACTGACTCTTTTCACGTTTGTCGCTTGATTAACTATAATCTACCACATATTGAACAATTAAACTATCGATGATCAACGATCAATGATCTCTAACTGCACAAGAGAGGACTATGGTGATAAATGGAAGACCTAGAACCGTTAAAATAAATAATACTATATTGTAGAAATGTAAACAAAATGAATAAAACTTAATCTGGAGGTCAAATAACTAGACAGTACTGTATAGTTTAGTTAGGCATCTAATCTACTGTATTATTGTTGGCTCGGATGTAGAAATGACTAGAATTTTTGTAATCATTAAAATTAAATGATTACGGTTACATTACAGCTTAAATAATGAACCCGAGTAAATACTAAATAAATTCAGTCATTTATGTTTAATTGCTTTTCTAATTAATAATGAGTTGAATATGAAGTTTAATAAATATGAAATGCTTTTTATTTGAATTTATATTAAAAGTTTATTTAAATAGTTAAATAGAAAGTAGCAAGGACATGTTAAGCTGGATAGGAAAGTTTCAACACATAATTGGACACTTTGTCCCTCAAACTGAAATATTATGGAAAAAGTGAATATTTTAGACATTCTATACATTGGTTCAAATGAATGGATTCCTTGTATTAGTTTAAAGATATGTCAAATAATTATGAAATTATAGCCTTCGATCAGACGTTGGGTAAATAAAATTTTAATTTATATCATATAAAAACTTCTTTAGTTTCAGAGAGTATTGTTTTTAATTGAATTTTTATTAAATATTTTTCTCACTTATTATGTGCTGTTAATGTCTTATTAAAACATAAATAACCGAAACTATTATTTAAAAGTTTCGATAATTATTTTTGAAAATTGAACTCAGATGGTATAAGCTTTAGATCAGTATTTGATACCCTAATACACAGCTGAGTTTTAATATCCTATGATTTCGTATGAAATATAATATTCTAATTAACTGAGTCTTACAAAACATACTCTATTTTTCATAAAAAAAATAAATGCAATCAATACAGTAGAGACTAACATAACGTATAATAGTTTAACAAATTATGATAGGATAAAAAATTGTCTGACACAATATCTACGACTTGTTAACAATCTGCTGAATAAACGAGAATATAAGGCAAAATTAGGCCATAAAGCAAACCATTTTCCTAATTATAATTAACTTTTTTTTCTAAATCGAAATGCATATCAATAAATAAGTTTATTATTTTTAGTCTCGTATCTAAAGCTTTATTATTTGAATTTAAAAATACATTTCCCTTAACAACAATTTATCGATAACTGCATATAATTTTTGATAATAAATAGCGATTTTTTTTATTAATAGATATTTTTAATTTAATTCGTACTCAACATTATTTCACTTTTTTTTCTAAACTTTTATGCAATTATAGCGAATGTAGAAAATACAAAATTTGCATGCTCACTTGTTTGGGCTTAATATTCGCCTGATTTCATGCATTTCCAGACACTTGATGTTAACATTTATGATATTTTCAAATATGCTTACAGTTTAGATATACAGCATTTAATTGTTTGTCTGAGCCATCAAATAGATACCTGTACTGATCGAAGCTGACATTAAGGGCTTACTGTAACAGTATTCTGATTTGATCAAAAATTTCCCAACTGTTCAGATATTATTTTGTATTTATTTTGTATGGTTTAAGTCATAACAATAATAATAATAATAATTTTTAGCCTTTATTTTCCTCATGCGAATCGATTTTATGCGTTTAGTTATATTAACTCTTTTTGATATTTCTTCTATACATTCACTGCATTTAACATCAGTTACGAACAAATTATGCAACTTTTAAGCGACAATCTCTTTTCATTTGGGTTATGATAGAAATCATAGAAAGTTTATAAGTGTTTTGATTATATTATTTTAAATATTTATTTATTTTATCAAAAGGTACTTCACTTGAGTTTAAGCCAAAATACAGTAACATTAAATAAAACCTAAACTAAACAAGATTGAATTGTTTAAATATTAATTATCATTATGAAAATCTACGGTATTTTGATCTATCAATGCCTTGATTGCAGTTATTTTTGATTTATCCTTAAAAACATTGAAATTAATGAAAGTCTAGTTGAATACCATTGAATATAAAAACAATTTTTTCCAAAGAAACCCAAAACTATCGAAAATATGTGCTATACTGTAGTCATATTAATATAATATAAATAACTACTTATTTTATTTTAAGAAAGGCAGTGGAAATAAACCACACATTAATTAACTGAATCCTCTTAAACAATATGTTGAATAGAAATACAATATAATCATAAACTCAATGTAAGAATATCTTTAAGTCGATTACGTAAATAAATAATTAAACATAAGGTGTGCTACAAGTGGTCGGAAGTCGATTGACTTGAATTCAGAATTTATTAATTTAATTATCCAATGATTTAAATATAATTTTCGCAATTTTATATTCAGTTGAAATAAAAAGCATATAATACTTTTGAATGGATGGCACCTGGGTCGTTTTGGCCTTTCAAATCAATTCTATTCAATTATATTTTCCTTAAGTAAATAAATGAAATATTGCGCTGCAATTATCAAGTCTTTAAAATTATCAAGATCTTTATTTATGCCAATTATGTGAGACCATGCCTGCGTACATTGTTGTCTGAGAAAATGAACCTTGTAACTTATAATGACTATTTGGAATTTATTCTCATTTGTTAATTGAGTCCATCTTTTATAAAATTTTCAATATTGAAGACAAATTAGATTTTAATTAAAAAAACATTATTTTATCGAACTTTGATTAAAGAATAAATTGAACTTAAAGTCAGAAAATAAAGGATAAGAATTGTGAGGAAACAATTAGAGATCAGATTGAAAAGCGTTGGGAAATCGAAATCAAAATTTTCAAATATTTTAATAATATTTTTTTGTCAGTTATTAATTGAATTTTAAGTCTAATTTGAATGTTTGTGAATTCGGATACTCAGAGGAATGCGAAAGACGAGGAAGAGATTGTTAGTCGACTATAGAATTCAAGTTTGTTTTAATGAATAAAAATAATATAAATACGAAACGATTAACGAAAGAAAGTTTCGGTCGGTTAGCATAAACTGACTGATAATGAAATAATTTAATATATTTTCAATTATGAAAAGCTGTTCTGATGTGTGAGTTGTGGTAAATCCAGCAGAAGCACATTTGATGAAATGCATAATGGGAGGACCCAAGGGCAGCCCATCACCATTGCAAGAAACTGATTGCTATTGCTTGAGCGCTCGAATGCCTGGTCGCGAATGAGAGCTGACTTATGAGGTGTACTCAGAGTTAACTCAGTATTTCATAGCACTCGTAGCAATCGCTGCAACTTTTGCTTCACCTGAGAACGGCTTTTTGCGAGGAAGTTATCACAAGTATCACATATTTTTGCGTTGAACTTGTTCTCACTGTTCTCCCTGTTCTCACTGTTCTGACTGTTCTGATTGTGCAGATGTGTTATGAGTGACTCCAACTGAGAGACAGAGACAGAGACAGACAGAGACAGAGAATACGCATTAATCGGTTACAGAGATGGCGATCGCTGAATGTGAAGACGAGACTGTTATCTACCCGAACGAGGAGTACAAAAGGGATGCCCACATATCCAGTATGGAGGAGTACCGACGGATGTACAACCGGTCCATCGAAGACCCGGAGGGCTTCTGGACTGACATCGCCAAAGATTTTTACTGGAAGTGTGCGCCGAAGAACGAGTTCCTGAAATACAATTTCGATATCAGCAACGGTCCCATCTCTATCAAGTGGATGGAGGGCGCCGTCACCAACATGTGCTATAATGTTCTGGACAGGATCATCGACAACGGACTGGGAGATAGGATCGCTTACCACTGGTTTGTTGTATAAAATTATTTGTTTTTCTCCACCAAAACATAGCAAACATTTTTCGGACAAATCTTTTTGACATACATTGCATTGATTTCGCTCTTATTAGTGAAGTCTTTATGTATTCGCTATTCGCTAACCTATTAAATAATTCAGTGCTTTTCGAAAACAAATTTGTTTTTAATGAAACAAATGAATAGAAAATAAATATTTATGTCCTCAAAACAAGATCTAATAACCCCTCTCTGGCCCAACAGGGAAGGCAACGAACCAAACAATAAACGCCAAATAACATACAGTAGCCTAAGACGAGAAGTTTGTAAATTCGCAAACGTTCTCAAAAGCAAAGGTGTGAAGAAAGGCAACAGAATTGCTATTTATATGCCCGTCACCATCGAATTGGTCACAGCTATGTTGGCCTGTGCTCGCATCGGTGCTATACATTCAGTAGTGGTGAGCTATTTATCAATAGATAAGAAATTCATTTTTTTGTGAACTTTTCTTAAAGTGAAATGTTTTTCGACATTAATTAAGTTGTGTTTAAAAATAAAACTTTGCACTAATAATGAGCGCATTTGACTTCATTACACCATTTCATAGTTCGCTGGGTTTTCCGCAGAGGCTTTAGCAGACCGTATCATAGATGCCAATTGTGTGCTATTAGTTACATCTGATGGCGCATATCGGGGCACAAAATTTATACCACTAAAGGATATATCAGACGCAGCCTTAGCCAGTTGTAAACAGAAGTATGACCAAGTTTACTATAATCAATGCACACTTTGTCCTTCAATTGAAATCTATGCTATCATTAAAGGGGACATAAAATCATAGCCTGTATTGTGAATCGACATTTGAATCTCGGTGTGGATGAGCCCGATGTGAACAATAACCCAACTAAGCCCCTGATCAGATGGAACCCCGAAATCGACATTTGGTGGGATAATGTGATGCGAAACGCCAGTGACTACTGTGAGCCCACTTGGCTCGACGCTGAAGACCCGCTTTTCATACTCTATACGAGGTTTGCTATACTTATTCTTGACATACAATTAGTTTATACTCTAAAATATTTGATTAGAAATTAGTTCAAAAAGTGTTTTATTAGTCAATAATTGTGATGCGAATAAAGATATGAGAATTTGAATAATAGAGAGAAACGATATAATGATTAGTATTTCGATATCCCTTTAAAAAAGTAAATAACAAAAGAATTTTAAGGAAAAATTTTTCCTCACTTTATGAAGAATAAGCACAAACACAGAAAGAAAAGATTAGAGAGAGAACAGGACAGGAGTCATAAAAAGGAAAATTTAGTAATTCATAGATATATTGCATTAACTTATCATATAATTAGTCGCTTAACGCAAGAAAGATAGGAAAAAATTGTTTTCTCCATTAAATTCTTGTTTTCAATATTTTTTCAGAAAAGAGTAAAAACAATTTCAATACTTATTTTAAACTTTTTCTCTATTTATTACATATTAATGAAAATAAACTCAAATGCGATGTATTTTCTTGTTTTTGTAGCGGCAGTACAGGAAAGCCTAAGGGAGTGGTGCATACAATCGGTGGTTATATGATATACGCGGCCACAACATTCAAGTATGTCTTCAACTATACCGATGAGGATGTCTTCTTCTGTACGGCTGATTTGGGATGGATTACAGGACACACAGTCAATGTATATGGCTCTCTGGCCAACGGAACTACAATTGTACTGTTCGAAGGAACGCCATTCTATCCAAATCCGGGACGACTTTGGGAAATAGTCGACGACCTGAATGTGAACATCTTCTATACGGCTCCGACAGCTATTCGGTCACTAATGAAATTCGGTGACGAATACGTCAAGAAATACAAACGAACTTCACTTAAGCTTTTGGGTACGGCTGGCGAACCCATCAATCCTGAGGCCTGGTTTTGGTACGCGAATGTGGTCGGCAACGGAAAGTGTCCGATAGTCGACACCTTCTGGCAAACGGAAACTGTAATCATATTATTGTTTTTGACAACAAATCAATTGAAATAATTAATCCTTTGGACCGATAGGCGGCTCCTATGATAACTTCACTGCCCGGATGCACACCCATGAAACCAGGTTCAGCGACCTTTCCCTTTTTTGGTGTAGTTCCTGCAGTAGTAAACAACGAAGGAAAAGAACTAGAAGGACCGGCAACCGGACAACTAGTATTCAAGAGGCCCTGGCCTTCGATTGCCCGCACCGTCGATGGCAATCACGAGCGCTTCGAAATGACTTACTTCCATAAGTTTAGGGGCTATTTCTGCACTGGAGACGGTATGGCTAAAGAGCACAGTTACCTCAATTGCAATATAATGTTACACTATTTCAGGAGTCAGAAGAGATAAAGACGGATACTATTGGATAACAGGCCGAAGTGATGACATGCTTAACGTTTCGGGACATTTACTATCGACAGCAGAAGTAGAGTCGGCTATAGTAGGGCACAGGGCTATAGCAGAAGCAGCGGCAGTGTCTTCTCCGCACCCAATAAAGGGTGAATGTCTTTACTGTTTCGTAGTTTTGAAAAACGGTTTCGAATTTAGCAAAGAATTGGAGCGAGACATCAGAAAGAGGGGTAAGTTTTATGTCAATACTGTACTGTACTCACACTTATGTGTAACTACTTCTGTATGTATTGTTCATTCCGTTCAGTCTGATTGACATCTGATTGAGATTAGAAAATAATCACATTTTTTATTCTCAATTTTATTTAAACGCCTGATAAGCACGCGATAAGATCGGAGCACTGGCAGCACCAGAGGTTATCCATCCGGTTAGTGGTCTTCCGAAGACAAGATCTGGAAAAATAATGAGACGAATCCTGGCCAAAGTCACCAGAGATGACTGTGAACTGGGTGATATATCATCGATGGCTGACGAATCAATCCTTGATGAATTATTCGCCACCCGGCACATATATGCCTTCAACTAATATATAGTTCGCTGAATACTATATATTGAAAAAATTAAATTAAAGTTTAAAATAACTTTTGTTTTGTTTTTTAAATAGAAAAAAATAGTAGAAAAAGCGAATCATTTGTTTAATTAGCTTTTGTTTCCATTAAAAAGAAAATTTGTTTAAAAAAATTTTGTTGTTTTTAAGAGTCACACAAAAAGTGAGAATACATTTGTTTTATGAAAATTTTCCTCTCATTATGTTTTGGCTGTTTTTTATTTAATATAAATTCTTAGAAGAATTACACAATAAATATAAGAGAAAACACATTCACATTGAAAACTATAATAATGTGCACATAAGACAAGCAAAGCCTATGCAGACAAATAATAATAAAAAAAATTTCAAAATATTGCTTATTATGAATAATAATTATTTTTTTTAATAGTTATATACCTTAATATACCTGTACTCTTAAGTCTGTAATATATATTGACGGCATCCTTGCCATACATTTTTTATTATTGATTGCCTTTCCTTTCAGTAATTATTAATATATCGTATTTTACATATGTATTGTATGTATATTATTATATATATTCTGTTGAAATACCAAATGACATAATTTCTATTATACTATTGTTATTCTTATATATCTATAACTTTCCCGATAGGTCTCTCTCTCTCTCTCTCTCTCTCTCTCTCTCTCTCCCTCTCTCTCTCCTCTTCCTCTTAGCTTATGATTAGCTCATTCACTTCTGTACGCACTCTTCCCTGTCATACGACCAAACTATCCCTGTCCCTTTCTCTATAAACCAGGTACTTCTATGACGCATATTTTGTAATAAAAATGATTTTCATGAAAAACATTAGTTTTTTTCTAACATAACTCAAGCATTGAATACATACAATGCGAGTCCAATCGGGTTTCACAATCAATCCTTCTATCGCTGCAAACATTCATCCTTGAGGTAACTTTTCCTCACATTTCTATTCAACATAATTATTGATTATTAATATTAATGATCGGACCATACGTTTTATGACACTCTTCTGCAGTATTTCGATGTATGCGAACAATACATTGAATAATAATTTTTAAAAATCTAATTATTATATAATTAAATCAAATCAAATCAAATCAAACTTTATTGGCATCTCTATCAACAAAAGCTGGGTTTCATAGAAAGCCATCAGGGCATTTAGGCCAATTAAAGACAATCTAGAGCATTAATAGTGATATTTAGTATTCAACTGTAGGTCCTGTAGGTATGTATGTATGCAAAGAGTGAAAGTAAACTATAGTTATTGTGATTATGATTAATAAGCAATTTATAATCGGATAAAAAGAAAAGTAAGAATGTTGTCATAATTGTACATTCAAAACCTGTCTCTCTCTCTCTCTCTCTCTCTCTCTCTCGCACTCTCTCTCACTCTCTCTCTCTCTCTCTCTCTCTCTCTCTCTCTCTCTCTCGCACTCACTGACTCTCTCACAAGTTGTGAGGCACAGCCAAAAGCCATGAAAACAGTCGATAGTAATGTTTGAGAAGATATTGAGGTTCCTTAACATCGAGTGTTGGCCTAATATCAGAACGCATTCAGTCTTAAGACTATAGCCATAAAAAATGACAGCAACAGAAAAGAAGTGAAACCAGTCTTAAGTTTAATGCTTTTGGTTTCATATCTGTTGTGCAATAGTTTTCAATTCATTGAAGTACTCATACATTTAGCTTTCGGCGATTTATTCTTGAGCTTCAGATAGTTGTGGCTCTAAGAGGAAACTTCTGCTGAAAATAAAAACAAGACTCTATTGGATAACTGCTTCGTTGGCATCGGTGACGACGTGAGCTCTGGAACTGACCCAATAATACCAGAGCTAATGAAATGTGGAATCTATTCTATTCTTTTAATTCACTTCTCATTAAATAAAGTTCTTCTCATATTTGCGCTCAATTTATATCATCGATAAAATATCGATTAAATTCTTAAGAAATTGTTTCAAAACTTTTTTATTCACTTTCAATAAGTATTGAAGATTTTGTTTAGTATTTTCTAATTATTTTTTAAGTGTATATAATATCATAAAAATATTACAAACATTTCAAAAGTTTTCGGCAAAACCCAAAAATATGGCTGAAATTGAAGTTGGTCAAATGGAACTTGATGGCATCAAGCTTTTCTATGAAAGAGCTGGCACTGGCGAACACGTTGTCTTCCTGATGCCGGGCGTCCTAGGTATGTTTCGTCACTTGAGCTTTAGTTTTTCACTTCAAGTCAGTGACAGTTAACTCGATTCAGCAAATCATAACTTCTGATCTGTCATACTCTTAGGCACCGTTCAAATTGAATTCAAAGCTCAATTCCAAGGATTCGATTTGGACAAGTTCACTTTGGTTTCGTGGGAACCCCCTGGATTCGGCAGAAGTAGACCCCCAGAACGAAATTATTACAATTGCTATACCAGGGACGCCGACTTAGCGGTCAAATTCATGACAAACTTAGGTTACGATAAGTATAGTATAATGGCCTTCAGTGACAGCGGCAGAACAGCATTTATTTTGGCAGCAAAGTACCCGGATGTGGTCAGGAAGCTGGTCGTCTGGGGCGCATGCAGTTATGTGGGCGACAAAGAGAAGAAAACTCTAACCCTTTGTAGAGATATCTCCGGTTGGAGTAACGATAGGCGCAGTATATTTGAACCCATATATGGAGACGACCTGCAGATGGTTTGGGGCAAATGGGTGGACGAGAACAACAAATTGGGTGACTTCGCCACCAAATACCTGAAAGACATCAAATGTCCGACGTTTTTACTTCACGGCGAGAACGACATCGTCACCCCAATGGAACCGCACGCGCTCTTCCTCAAGAAGAATATCGCTGGCGCTCGACTGGTCATATTCCCAAAGACACCGCACACCGCACATCAGGAGAAGGCCAATGATTTCAACCGATTAGTTCAGGACTTTTTGCTTAAATGATCCGGGTTAAATTTAGTATAAATTCAATTGATTGTAAAACTATATAAAATTATCAAATGATTTGTCAGCAAATATTTTCTGCTTTCCTTTAGTTGTTTTTATTGAATAATTTCTATTTCTATAATATCTTACAAACAATAATACGATAATAGTTTTGATTATATAATAATGGCATTTGCACTGCAATTATTATACGACTACTATTTATATCATACGTTATTACATTATATTCAAATGAACATGGGCATATTGAGCTCTGTTGGCATTTTTATTATATTGCTTTATAGATTTGAGGCTGATTTCCAATTATAATCTCATGACTCAAATGTTTTATGCTTTGGTTGCTATTTATTAGTCAACAAAAGATGAATTTTACTTCAAAATCGATTCTTGACATAAAGTCTCTCTTATCTGTAATCATATAATCTTTTTCTAAAGATTTTTATCTAATATTCATAAAACGTTTGGCTATTATTCCGAGTAATTGTTTCTGATCTTACTATGCGTTTACAAAGTTGTTATCCTTTCTTGAACTCAAAATTATGTCAAAAGAATTCAGTTATCAGTTCAAAGATATTATGTTTTAGAGTAAACATAATGTTTGTATTATATGAGGAAAATATCATTTCTGAAACAATTTAAAAATTTTGCAATAAATATATAATATATTAAAACATAAAATCTTGTCATTTACGAGATTTAACCAGGTATCTTGAAAGTTCAAAAACATGTTCTAGCGAAAGGTCTCCACCCCGATGATTTAAAATGAAGCATTCCCTGAACAAGTTAAAATTTAAATGAAATTCTGTTTCAATTATATACAATTTTAATTTTATTATTTCAATAATAACCGGGTCAAACAAAAATACTCCTTAGGGTTAAAAAGTTTCGGTTAATTTTTCAAGGCTATAGTCCGGCAAAAAAATACTCTAATTCCGAAACCCCGCCTAAAAATTCTGAAAACTCTACTCCTAGACTCCTTGGTTGGCCGAGCTTCCTATCCATGATAATAATGATACAGTGAACACTTTCAATTTTCATACTATAATTTGACACAGGACAAATTTTGGCCTCAAAATATGCTGACTCCTTAATATGTGACAGTACAATTAAAACCTTTGAAAACTGCATTTTGCTTTTCTTCGTATTTTTATCGGAAAATACCCCTGAGGTTACCCAGACTGATGTTTATTTATTTTCTTTTCTTAGCTTATAATTTGAGTCAAATTCATGTTTCGTTAATTGTTGTGAAAATATATATAATTTTAAGATTTATTCTAATGTTTTATAAGTTATTTATATAACAAATAATTAACTAAACATTTGGAATAAAAAAAAATATAAATTAACAAAAAATCAAATTGAACAACTAAACAAACTTGTTAGTCAAGGCACTTTCAGCGGGTCAATGATATCACAGATAAAATCTAGGGGTTAACCACCGATGAATCTGCTCTTAAGTATCATTGCTTGAAATTATTGATATTTACGAAAGTCACGGATATATTAAACTATTTCAAAAATTGAAGTGCAGTTGTTTCTAAAATGAGCATGCTCGTGCATAAATATACATTTCCTGAAAAGACGGAAATCAGAAAATTTGACAAATGAAGACAATACTGTACTTCTACGGTATAGAAGCAGTTATCTAATCAATCGGTTCGATACTATTTATTGCATAGCATTTATTGCTTACTTCTACTAACGTTAGTATGACTTAAATGTAGTGATGAATATCACATGATATGGAGATGTCGTAGGGTTTTTGAAAGTTATACTATAAACCTATAGAAAATAGAGACCTTTCTCCTTTCTTGGGAACAGATATTTGGGTTTATTGGAATACATTTAAAATAATGTTTAATAAAAATCCAATATAAATAGCAGGGTCAAATAATGAATTCTTCAAAATTCCTGCTGATTACTCTGGTTTTAACCAAGATTATTGAACTGATTGAATGATTGACGACTCATATTTCAATCCCTGGTCATCTATTAATAGATTACTGTATAGATAAATAGCACTGTTATCTTCCTCGACACAGTTTTATCAAAATAAATACTCTGATGTCATCTCGTCATACGAAAGGCATGGGGGGGTTAGCATAGGCCCCTGTCCAACATGTGTGCTAGAAATATACATAATTAGCATATCTTTGTCTATAAAATAATTTATGAGAATTACATTGAAAGTCCATTTAATAGCTATTCTCTATTTATTTCCTTTTGAATTCTAAGTATTATATTATAACCTTGATTAATTCAATTATTCATGATAATTATTACCAATACATTATTTTATAGCACAGGTCTTTTTACTTTTAAAGGCATATCAATTGAGAATATTATTGATTTAATATTCAATAAACAAATAAAATATTTTGCATTCAATTTATTTTTCGGAATAAAAGTTAAGAATAGTTTTTAATGAGGAAAACGAGAATTTATTTATTGAATGTCCACATACTGTATGACAGCCTTAAAGTTAGCTTAAAAGCATTTATCGCCAGAAAAATATAATCAGAATATATTTTAATAATTAAATCTTTGCATTTTATTCACGTATTTCTAATCAGAATTATGTATTAAAAAGACTTTTATTAAAATAAATTATAAATTATTAATAAACAAAAAATGTTGAATACATTCAATAACTTCATATGAATTTATAATTACTTTCAGAATGTTCTCGAGTATTACAAAATTTTTGCTAAGGTAATAACCAAGGATAAATAAATCTTGGTGATTTTTGTCATTTACTTTTCAATAGAAATGTCAAACTTGACGGAGAAAATAATGTCTGAATCCAACCTTTTTTCAAAATCTATTAGAAGTTTATCCTTGCTCACCTAAAAGAGGTCATTTCATCTATAAATTCTGATCAACACATTTGATGTGTTTAATAAATAATCTCTAATTACTTATTGAGTGAACACATTCTAACAGACAGTATACATGTATTAATAATTAAGTGAAAACACTTTTTGTTAGCTTTCGGTTTAAAGACATTTCAGATTCAGTTTTGTTATAAACATTTGGAAAATAATATTAAAAAGCTTTTGAATTCTTATGGATTGAAATCACGTCATATAAAAGTTTTCAAATTGTATTCAATTTCAATTCGTATTCTGGTAGATAACCTTGAACAGTAATACTTATTGTAATTCTCATGAAATTGGGCACTACTGGAAACTGGAAATTCTGAAATTAGCCCAAGAATGTGCAGGCTCCTTTCCCTCAGGGAGACGTACAAGACTGGTGAAAATTGTGTTGGTTATAGGATGAATTGGGTGTTGGTATTGTGCCAGGATAGAACCAATATCCTACTCAGGCCACACTTATATGGTACTACCCTGGGCAAAATGCTAAATATGGTTATTGACTTATTTTCCTGATTACCTCTAATGTATGCGTTAGATAACAAACACAATTAATTGCTTAAACATAATTGTCTCACTTGGCATACGCGTAGGTTATGCAGTATTAATACCCATAACAATTTGAGTCTGGGTAATTTCAGGCTAATTAGTTCTGAATCCGAACTTCTGATTGACATACTGTAACAGTAGAAGTGGCACTAAATGTAACCACAAATGACGTCATTCCCTATCTCTGATCGCTTTCTCTCCTTTGCCTCAAAACAATGGTTTGCTTTGAATAGAAAATTGCCGTAAATTATGAGAAATTGTTTGTTATTTACTTCAAATCATTCAATGATTTAATGCTTTTCTAATCTATTATTCATTTATAACAAAAAGTAATTAATTATTAATTAAATTATTTAATAATTCTTATGATTAATGACATAAACGAGACTTTAATCGACTAATCGATTGAATTATTATTATTATTAAGAAATTAGTTGAGAGACAAGTATTGAGTGAATGCAGCGATGGATCCGATTTCGCAATTGTCTGAACACAACTCGAGAGCAGAGTCGACACAATTGGCTTCAATGTCAAGCCTGAGCTCAAGAAGTGAACAAAAGGTTAGCGAAAATGCATTAAACGATTCAATTGTTGTTCTCCTGAATAGCAATGACTCGAATGACGACTATATCCGAGAAATCCAATGGAAATGCAGTAATAATTGCATTGAATTCAGACAATTGGCTCCAATTGAGTTCAATTACATAAATATCAGACAATTATCTCAGGCTTTGATTAATGTCGACAATTGGTCGGCCATTTGTATTACGTCTAAGAGATGTGTGGATGCGCTGGAAATGGCTATAAATGCGATCAATGTTTGCAATAATTATAATGCAATCGATTTGTGGATCCAATCAAATAAATTGGTTTTTGTTTTGGGAATCAAATCAAATGATTACTTATTGGCAAAACTCAAGTGCAAAGGCATCGGCAGTGAGTGTGCAAATGGAGCCGATTTGGCACTACTTATGGTCAATGAATTCAAAGAGCAATTGAGTGCAAAACCAGTTCTGTATCCGTGCAGTCAATCCAGAACTGATTGTTTGCCTCAATCGCTAACAAACGCCGGAATAGCTGTCAATGAGATAGTTGTCTACCAAACCATTGCCAACAGAGATCTGGCCTTTAATTTCAGTCAATTGACTCAATCCATAATCGATTGCTTAGAGGAACGGGTTTTCAATGTTCTGACTCTTATATTCATATTCTTCAGTCCGTCGGGTCTTAAATCTGTTTATCCTTTTCTGACGGAATATATCATTAAAAATGAGAAAATTATGAACAGATTAGACGTTAAATATATAGCCATTGGCGGCACAACCGGTGCAGCTCTACAACAGTCGGCACTAAATGTTTGGTTCACTTCTCCAAAACCTAATCCCAAATCATTAGCGCAGACTTTGAGCCAAAATTTTAAAATATTGAGTAAGACTTGGATTTGGACTCAATTCTGACATAACTTTTCTTTTTATTGTTTTTGATCCCAAAGACACCGTTAGTAAAGTCGGCGCTCAGACTAAAGCTCGAGAGTTGGCTCAACAAGAATATGAAAATTCTGATGAGTGACGGCCGGACTTTAGTCGGAATATTCCTGTGCACAGACCGGGACCGCAATGTCATTCTGGGCTCTTGTCTCGAATACCTCAAACCAAATGGTCTGTCCATTGAGTTATCGATACCTTTAATCAAATTATACTTTATTTACATTTTCTTTGGTTTTTGTTCCTTCAGAAGACGGGTCTACAGAAGAGCCCAGAGTTCTGGGTCTGGCAATGATTCCGGGCCAACACATAGTCTCTATTCATGTGGACAGAACTCATCTGAATCTGAATTAGTTTTAAATAATTATTTACAAAAACTATTTATATATAAATTTCGGGTCTTTTTTGTGGTTAAAAAAATAACGTTTAATTGAAATCAAAGTTATTTTATTTATTAATAATAAAAAACATTTTTCTGAATATATTATTAAATTTTGAAATTAATTAAGACTTCAATCGATCAGTAATTTTGATTACAATTTAAATTTTTATGTCATTTGAAGAGAATATTAAAATATTTTAATTCATTCACTCGACTCAAGCGATTTGCAAATCATATGACATATGACTGAATCGAATGGGAATCGTATGCTTCTAAACACAATACCTGTCCATATGTCTCAATCAAAACTATTTCTTATAAATTATATAATATTCACATAAATTGGTTTCAAAACTAATTGATCTGAAAATTATGTTCCAATAGATTAGAGATTCAAAAATTGGGTCAATTGGTTAGCAAAGATGCAAGGTCAATGCAATCATAGGCTACAACAGGCACACATCTATGTTGACTCAATTGAATCAAGGTCCTCTATTGAATCTTCGCATAAATAATAGAAATTCTTGATTGCATTGATTGGATGAGAATTTTAAACTTAATAATTATTATGCGCTGAAAAGCCGCCGCAACAAAGTGTAGGCACTTTATGCTTGGCCTACAGGCCCTACACTAGGCTTCACAACAGTTTGAATGCTTTGATTGAACTAATAGTCAATAGAGTGCAGACATGAGACCCAATCGAATGCTCAGATCGTATCACATGTTATCCAATATTTGCATTCAATTCATTCATTTATTTATGAATTGTTTTTAATTCAATTCAATTATAATATGTATTAAATATAAAACTTTATACGAATTTAAATGAATTATTAATTCTTTACAATTGAGTCGAATCTGATTTAGTTGTAGACAAACAATGAGTTCGGAAGAAAAGGCGCCAATTCTGGAGGTAATCGAGTTTAGGCTCATTTATTGAATTCAATCATTTCTTAACCAATATTTGAACCAATGATTCATTGATTGATTCATTGATTGATTGATAGTCGGGTGCAGTGTTTGGCCAGAGGTATAGAGTCGTGAATCAGTTGAAACACTACAAAGAAGTGTTCAATTGTGTGGACGAGTATAAGAACAACGAAGAACTGATTGTCAAAGTGGAACAGATATGCGATGCCGAACCCAATCGGCTCCAGAATGAGTGGCGTTTCTATCGGCGCCTCTCAACCACTGAGTGCTTTAATTTTGTTGTCGACTACCTGTGCGACCATAGACTACATTACCTTTTAATGAGGCCTTTGGGCGAGAATTTGCATTCGTTTTACTGCCAGAAGAAGAGACAAAAGGAATGGAGTCTCCAATCAGTGGTCACTTATGCGGACGGAATGCTCTCTCGAGTAGCGAACTGTCACTTAAGGAATGTCATCCACAGAGACATAAAACCAGAGAATTTTGTGGTCGACAGCAAAGACAACGATTATCTCTATTTAATTGACTTCAATTTGGCCAAAGAGTATTCGACGCTAACTGTGCCGCACATTCCATATCGAAGAAGGAGTGCTCAATACTCGGTCGGAAACGTACAGTTCCTATCAGTGAACGCACACAAAGGAGAGGAACAGTCGCGAAGGGATGACTTGATATCTATTGGCTATTCACTGATATTCTTAGCCAAAGGACGCCTTCCCTGGTCTGGACTCCACTCCAAACACTTCGAAAGCCGTTTGGATTACGTCAAAGCTGTCGGCGATCTTAAGATGAACTGTTCGGTCGAAGACCTCTGCCATCCATTGCCCGAACAGTTCGCGCAATACATGAAGTATTGCTTGGAATTGAAATTCGAAGAAAAGCCCAATTATTTGGAATTAAGACAACTTTTCAGCGGTTTATCCAAACAATTGAAGTCTTCGGACACGCCTTCAGAATCAGCTCAAAGTCAGTCAACTATTTCACCAAAAATAGGAGAAAAATGCAGAAAAAATTTAATCGATTTACTCATCAAATATAAGGGGTTTTCGTCTCCAATGAAGTGTCCGTAGAATAGAATCCAATTATTTTGGCTTTAGTTTCAATGAATTCCTAATCAATATTAAGCACTAATTAATCAAAAATCAATTTAAAAACTGTTAGACTTCACTAGTTTTGAGTCAATTCTATATAATTATCGTTTTCTAAATCTACTGAAGATATGAATTATTTTTAAATATTAAGACAGAATCAGACGACTGTCCACACAAGTGAACCAACCCATTGCTCCGACACAACCCATTGGTTTTCAATTCGATTATAATTGGATTTACAGTACAATCGGTTGAGTTCTAAGCCATCCATATCTGTCTGACTGTCTGTGCTTTCAAAGAGTCGATTGCTTTGAGTCCAGAATTTTTAAGATTAATTTAAAAGACTTTTCTATCGATTTATTGTATAATATCTTAATGTCTGAACATTTGTGCAAACATTACATTAAAATAAGTTATTTATTAGAATACTATCTAATGGAAAGTTATCCGGCTATTCATTCCACTGATTCCTATGCTTAGAATATTGCCTTAAATATTAATATCTTATAAAAGA
Organism: Eueremaeus valkanovi; assembly: GCA_034693305.1. Classification (NCBI taxonomy): domain Eukaryota; kingdom Metazoa; phylum Arthropoda; class Arachnida; order Sarcoptiformes; family Eremaeidae; genus Eueremaeus; species Eueremaeus valkanovi. Next base: position 44,006 of record JAQIWA010000044.1, on the reverse strand, counting down.
GAAAACATGTGAACAAACGATCAGAATTTTATGCACATTCAGTGATCAATTGAGGCATTGGGCACAAGTGGGCTATGGCTTATGCAAACAATACAGTCATATACTTGAACTCTGCTTCTTATAGAGTGCCTCACATTCTATACTTTGGGCGCGAATGAGCTTTTGGCCAACAAAACACCAATTGATGGGTCAGTTATACTGACCACTTCATGGCTGACCCTCTGCACCCCTTGCTTATGAATAAAGCAATAAAACAATGAACAGAAAACATATTCAATAGTTATTGCATTCTCTTTGCTATTAATATCAATGAATCCATGCTTTCCATGAGTTCTCGTATTATATCTATATTTCAATAATTTTCTGTAAATATATTTAAGTCAGTTCTGAAGCCATAAGAAGTTTGATTATCAGAATAACCTTCCATTTAATTCATTTATTTCATTAATTATTTTTCTTTATTTGTTTTTTATGACTATTTTGTTATGAATTTATTAATAAATATAAAAAATGCGAAAAAAAACTATAATTTGATTATAAGTCAAGTTATGCTAATTTAATGAAATAATTATACGAATGCTTATTGTTTTTTAATCTAATTATTACATTTGAAAACTTAATCTTCTCTCAAAATAATTTGTTTTACTTATTATTTCTGTTTTTTTATAATAAATTAATTCAAAAAATGTTTTATTTTCGATGTGTTTTTCTTTTAATATAAATTCATTTGTTTTATATACTTATGAAACGATTTTTTCTTGAATTGTTTGATAATGTTTGCAAAAATCCCAAATTGAATAAAACTTTATTATATAATATATTTTTTCATTTATTTGGTTTTTTCTATACAAACGATAAAATAATAGAAAATTGATTCGAAGTTCTGTTGAGTAAAGACTTTATTTGCTGTCAAAACGAAGCCTTTAGTGATTTCTGGCTATAAATGATTGCGGACTTCAGGAATGGTTGGCATTAAATGTTTTATTGATTACCAACGGTTGGAGAGGACAGGCAGTGAACCAAATAAACAATGCTATAAAGTGGACAAACCATTAAAATAATGAACTAATCAATTAAAGGGTCAGACATTTGCGCCAACTCTGAGACAATGATCTCATGTTTTGCCTCCAAATATATTCTGCAAATGGACTCAAATTTCACTAATAGTCTAATAGTGTTCACTCAATCTAATCAATTATAAAAGATTTCTAATTAGTTTACAACCATTTCTATTGTATTTCACTTTCTATTTGAACAATAAAATAGATTTCATTTCTTACTAAACATATGTTGAGAACTAATTACTTCAGTTTTAACCAACAATTTCTGTCCGAGTCTTCTATACTTTTATAAATAATTTGTCAATAATTGCATTTCAGTTGCATTTCTCTTAACATTTGCCAATACCTACGCCTAATGTCTTCTAATCTATTCCTATCGTAGAAACTGTAAGCAAATATATTTTGACCATAATTTCAGCTCAATTTCATTTACAAACAAATAATTCTATTTTTATATTTCGTTCATTTCTTCCCATAGTATGCAATGGATTTCAACAAAATCCTGATTTCAAACCTAATCCTTAACTTTAACTCAGAATTCATTTAATTTTAGTTCTATTCCTAAAAATAGATGTTTAATGGATCTTGAAATCTAGTTTAAAAGAATTGGTGCTTGTACATTCTATACATTTTATACTGTACATGTGCTTTTGAAACCATGTGTACCGTATATCGAGTTTTGCAAGTTCGCAATTTTAAAGTTTCAGCTGGGCCAACTTATCCAAAAGCTTGTTTTCATTTAATTGTATGCCTGCACATTCACACTTAATTCACATTGGATTGATTTTCATTCTTATGGCCAACCATTCATCACGTGTTGTGATTCACTCCCTTTAGAGCCAAATGTGTTCTTAATTTAGATTATACTTACAGTTAGTATTGATATTCGATTATTATGTCATATGTCTGTCCACTACAACCGTTGACACTCTAGTACTGGTCTAACGAGTCTTAGTTTGAATTAGTGCTCTATTAAGTGCGATTAAATTCCGAAAATTTCCTAGATCATGTTTGATCCTGGCTAACATTTGAAACCGCATTAGTTATCCGTATGATAACTAATAAAGCAAATCATCATATTTTGACGATTCATACGATAATTGTTCGCCAATTTAACCGTCAATTAAAATGATTGGCTTAAGCGCTGACAAAACTAACTGATCCGAAGCGTACCCTATAATACAATATCATACTGTATATGATGTTTGAGCTGAGTATATGGTATGATAAGTATGACTTCTGATTGCAGTCGACTTTCATAGTCTGTTGAATAAAATAATAATTGTTTATTCATTCAAATGAATACATATTAATAAAAATTCTTATACTTTAACATAAAAACTGTACAAATGCTATGAAATAATAAAATTAATTATAATTATAATAGAAATTAATTTACTAAACAATTATATAATGATTAGATTTTTGGCTCAATTTATACAATTAGCTAACGATTAATGAATGAACGAATGGATTGGATGTATTGATAGTATCAATAGTAATGTAATGAATAGCTATCTGTCTCTATCTCTGTCTCTATCCCTATCTCTGTCTCTATCTCTTGTCAATGCCTTTACATCTCTCGAAATGCGTAAAAACTCTGTCTATTCGTTGCTGAAAGTGTTGCGTAAAGTGTTTCAAATAATCGGGTTTTATCTGAAATAATTGGCGTTTGAATGTCGGCTCGTATTGGGAAACAAAATCAATTAGCAATTTGTTTGGGTTGGGATGCGTTCGCATTAGTCTCAAGTGTTCAATAGTTTTGCGCCGGAATATACAGATCGTGTTGAGCATCGAATTGTGGAAGTCTTGGAAGAATTTCGATTCGTTTCCATTCTTGCGGCTATACATCAGCCAATAGCCGTCCAGAAAACCACTTTCATTGTCAATCATCCAAATAGAGTTAGTTCGCGAAGACTTGACTAAGTTATGGATTGTTTCCTATTGGAAGACAAACAACACTTCAAATACTGTATACAGTTCTCTACTCTTACTGCTAGACTACTGTCTTGTCTATTGTAGTAATACTACTGTAGTATTGCATTGTATTCCTGAGAAACCCTTAAATATAGAGTAAACTAAATATCGATAAGTTTTATATAAGAATAGAGGAAATACAGTATATAAACGGTTAGGCTTTGGAACCGTTAGAAAGTTTGGACTCAGAACTATTGCAAGCAGTCAGAGGAGAGGTTTGGGAAGAGGAGTAGGTTGTTTGAACTTGGTACTGTAGTCTTACTCTGAGAATGCTGGTGTTGTTCTGTTTGTGAGCCTCGTCTTGCATTGAGGCCACTCTGTCGTAATTGCCTGTAATGTAGTCGAAAAGGACTAAATCACTCCATTGGATCAGTTCTATCAACTGAGAAGACGTCATATTTTTCAGACGTAAATCATTAGAGGCTATCGTCGTGTTAGTGATGAGAGCATCCAATATAAGACTAGGCATTCGATCCCTTTTCAAATCATCGATCCATTCAATTAGGGCTACAGTTGTGTTGTTTCGCCACTCTTTCGATAGACTATTATTCCATACATTACTCCAAATATGATCACTAGTGTTGGCCAGAGCTACAGACGGAACGTTAGTAATGTCTAATAGTCGAGACAAATAGAATGACATAATTTCCCCAAAAATCAAGTACTGGTGCGGAAAACGATATCGAGCGCACACTTGTGTTCCGTCCTCGAAGATGGCAAACATATTACTAGCCCGGCCGCACTTGTTCCAGGTGGGCGCCTCCACTCGGATCACTTTGGATACTTTGACTCGTTTGAGGAATTGCGAGACATTATTATCTGTGAGTCCTTTGGGGCACAGGTTTTCCATCCATTGCGACCAATAGAGCACATCCTCAGAGATCACTTTCTTTGGTATTGGACTCCGGGTTAGAATCACTTTGATTGGAGACTGAAATCTCTGGGGAAGAGCGCCAGTGCTGTCAAAGTCTCCGTCTCTGAAGATCTCATTTATGGGTCCGTCGTCTTCGTAGTACTGGTCGTAATCGTCGTACTGTCCCAACAATTCATTGTCGGCAATGATATCGTTTCGATTATAGTCGCCGTAATCTCCTTTCAAGGCATTGGATTTGGTCCACAGCAGAGACAGAGCTAACGGGACTTTTATGAACTGGGTGCTCACATTGCTCTCCTCTTCATTGTCCACATTCTTCAGACTTATTTGCATAAACGTCAGAGTAATGAACGAAAGCGAGAGAACGGCACTGAAGAAAACGATTCGGAACTTATTTAAATTGTAAACTTTCATCTCGTCATCTGTTGGATGGAAGGGAAGGACCAGTAGTTGTATCGCATCTGTAATGAACAGCATTTAAATGTATACAAAAATCAATAAAATGCTCAAACAGTCGATCTTTTCATTCATTTATTGTGTTTTTCAGAGATAAAACAGAATACAGACTATATTTATGTATTTATTTGCGCAAAGAATTTATTCATTCCGGGGAAGAGAGGAACTGATCAGAAGGAAAACCATTCGACACAAAACGAACAGCAAATAAAAGATTTATTTTTTGACAGTTTTGTTGGCCTTCTATAGCATAAGAATTCAGTATTCCGTTTGATCGGAGATTTTTTTGTCAAAAACTGATTTTTGTAGTGTCTTATCAGAAAAGCGGATGTTTAGCTTTGTATCAGGGTATTGGAGAGAGTGTACAAGGTTCTTTCTTATAGAATTTAATGGAATTGAACTAAATTATAGCTTAATTTGTAAAATTAAAATGAGTCAGCTCAGATATAAATACAGCATTTTTTATCAAGTCTAACAAATCACTAAAATGAACTCGTGTTCAACTGAAATAAAGAGTTTTGACCAAGCTGACAGCACAGCACAGTAGTGTTAACATAACATCGCCTCAGTATTTCTCAATGTGTATTCAATTGACATACTGTATGATAGGAGAGGCAGTCGGTGTATATGAAGACAATCAGACTCTTGAGATATAATAGACATATTAGTCGACTTGAGGTACGGCTACGAAAAAAAGTAGTCAATACACCGACGATAGGATTTTGTGAGCTATACAATAGATTGTAGTGTTTGAGGCGTTCTCTGACTTAAATAGTGTTAATTGAAAAAAATCGAATCGAACTCTTGGGCTTTGAAACTCAAATACAACCCGACTCAGTCTGCCCTCGACTGCTGACACATATTGTTAGCTCTTATTGTTATTGAGCTTTCATTTGATAAGACACTTACGGAAAATCCAATAAATAAAGTTAACTGAAATTTATTAACGGAATTAAATCTTAATATTTAGGCTTAGATTGCACTTGAATTCTATGGATATAATTCTGTTTAGACATATAGAGTGAGCGAGAGAGGGATGAGAGGACGAGGCGTTAGCATAGAATCGCACGATTGGTAAGCATTAAACAAATATAATTAAAACTTGAGATTCACTCCAGAGATTTGTCGCTAAGATTGACGACTCCAATGGCCTCTTATGTACGCCTCAATTGATCTTCATTTTGGACAAAAACGCAAAAAACAAGAATTCCTTTCAATGTATTTATTGAAACGTGAATTTGGAAAATAAGGAATCACTTCAACAAACAGTAAGAAGAGTTCAATTGCAGCAATAGTTGGAGTAGTTCTCGATTTTTACTTTTAGTTAAACATTTTAACTGAACAAATAAATGACTTTATTTTTCATTCATTCTTTGTATTAGATTTTTATCAAAGGGAAGGAAAAGGAAGGGAATGAAAGGCAAAAATACTTATAGACTTCAACTTCAAATCTGAAGTGGAGTAGACTTGAAGTTCAAAGACATCATTCGATTTAATATTAATGCAATTTTAACCGAATAAGAGCTACAGAATACAGAATATTCTCTTATATTCACTCAAATATAGACTATTTTTTAAGAATTCTTAAATTCTATTCAACGATACGAATGGAGGATATGATCAAAAAACACTTTTATGTCAGATATATTCATACGCTTATTTCAAAACTACTTTATTCTGGGTCTAATGCACTTTTCATATTGTGCACAACTGGTCGACTCGATAGCAAATATCCAATTATTTTCAAATTTTTATAATCCAAGTCAAGAGACAAAGCTTTAAAAGAATCGTTTGATTTTATTTTAAGAGTTTCTTAAACTGTAATTCATTTCGATATTTACTTTAGGCTAAAGACACGAAAAATGAAAAATAAAAAATTCTGTAAATGAAAGATAAACTTAAAAATAAAGAAAATGTTGAAAGATATGAAAGACTGTTAACTGTAATACTGTTTATAAACTTCAGTTCAGTATTGAACATAAATTAAATTAAGATATTTTTCCAAAAAAAAGAACTTAAAGAAAAAAATCCGAATTTTAAATATGTTAACCACTTTTGGACCACTTTATGCATCTCTGATCCAAAAGGATGAGAAACAAAACGACTTGTTTTTCAGGCGATTACTAAAGAAAGCATAGCTTTTATAAGTCTTGGAATCAATTCTTCAATTCTTACAATGACATCAAAACGATGTCATTTATGTAATGATAAGTGTTATTATCTAAATAGCGAAAGAGCGGCACTGTTTTGATACTATAAGCGTTTGGTTGCAATTTCTGACATTAAAGAACATACATATAATCTGTCGAGAATTAAGCTCTTTTTCAGTAGGAGTCGAGTCAACCCAAGCTATACCAGAAAAATGTTCGCACAATATAAAGGATTTGCAATGACTTGCGAGCCGTCGTTAATAATGATTTTACTGGAGCTAACGAACCCTTATATCAATGCATTCACACTATTTCATGACTGTTTAGATTAACTATAATTAACTAAATATCCGAACACATCCGACATACAGAATAAGTTTGTGCGAGCTATCAATGCCTGTGTAATGAAAATATTTTGCAGATAATAGTCATTTTGGTTAATATAATCTCTGATATCATATACTGTATTAAACATGTAATGAATGAAATGCTTTTTTGGTAATAATATATTTATTGCTTATTTATAATATAACTAAGTTATCATCTCTTCTATAAGTAAAAGTCAATTCTGTGGTATTGGTAGGTATCTTGGTCAAATTTTATTACATCAATCCATATTGGATTTACCAGTATTTCATATGATATGAATCAGGTCTTTATAAAATTGATCGCATATTCATTGAATACCTCATATAAATAGTAATTTGAAAATTAGTATTCTTTTAACGAATTATTCAAATGAATTTCAAATAATTAGAATCAAAAATAAATCTTACGCTGATGTCTATTTATAGCACAGCACATCGGGTGACCAACCTCCATTTTAGTGGAGAGGAAGCTAAACAATTCCTATCTCAGATTCATTGTCTAAGACAGTGGTAGCGGTGGAGACAATGCTATGGGTCTGAGATATTGAAGACATGACATCTCAATGACATTCGACAAACAAACTATTTGTATAACATTTGGAAGAATTGAATGTTTTTTGAAGATTAATAAACTTTTATCATTAAATGTGTTACAAATGATGACAAGTAAAACAAAATTATTTGTTCAGAACAATGTCCATTAAAGGTGATGGGTCGCATTAGTAAAATAAATATTAATTATTCCCTTTTGTTAATAATTAAAGGCAAAGAATATTATATTATATTTTTAATAGAATATTATTATTGATAATTCTGTACTGTTTTCACTGCACATAAAATTGATTTCATAATCATTTAATATAATTTATGCGCAAATGTATGCAAAATAAATAAGTTATTTATATTCAAAAAATAATTGATATTTAACTTCAATTATTGAGATAACAATAGAAGTGAAGCATTTTATGAGCACTTTATTCTGATTCTTGAAAAAGATCTCATATTATAAACGAAATACGAATTAAATTCTTGCAATTCATTCATTGAAAAAAGATCTAAACGTTCACTCGATTATCATTTACTGTATCGGATGTCAAAAATAATTTATCTGTAAATTACTTGATAGCAGAGCAACAGTAAGAAAGAAAGAGAGAAAAACAAATTCAATTCTGTTGACGCTCTGATAGCGAACATAACATTAAATTAAGAAAAACTCGATTGGAATGCGAGTGAAGTTTCTTATCTAAACATTTCAAAGAATGAGTGCTGAGATGTCTGTCAATTCACTCAAACAATACTGTTTTCAATACTGTTTTCAGTGCTTTTCGATTCATTTCTTCAAATTTTTATAATCCTGACAATAATTGCAATCGAAATAAAATGTATATTAAATAACATGAACTGAAAAATGTGTTTAAAAGATAAAAAGAAAGAAAGTTCAGAAAGAATTGATTAGAAGGCCTGCACTGTCTGCTGGTATAGACTATAGCCTGCACTGGAATGGGAGTGATTTGAAGCGAATATCTATTAAAATAATGTGTCAGAGATAACACCAGTTATGATCGACGGTTACATAATTAACTTTTTCCTACAGTCTTCTCATCTTTTGAGTCTAAATTAAAAGCCTTTCGGCTAAACGAGTGAGAGATTAGTGTTGGAGAACATAATAGAGTTTTGGTTGGGCTTCAGCTCTGCTGATCGATAAGTACTTTTCTTATTCTTATTTCAATTCATTCCTATTCTCCAACTTATCTATTCTGTAGTCATAGAGAAAATTATTATTAACAGAATATTACCGAAGAATACATTTAATTATATGGTATTTTCATTCACATAAAAGGTACTGAATTGCGCTATAATAGTAATGCATTGGGAACGGGAGCAGTCATACATGTGCCACACAGGCCGTAGATGAGCCTTAAATCTGCACTCAGAGAAATTCGATTAAAGTCAGCCGGGATTCTCTAAATTAAGAACTGCTTTCAAGAGAGGATCTACCAGTGCAACCGTTGTCCGTCTTTTGGGAAATTAGCTGAAAAGGCGCTGCGACTGAAGTATCAATTTTAGTCAGAAAAAGGAGAATTAGTTGATGTGTCAAATGCTGAGAAATGGTCTGCTCTCGCAGTTTATGAGATTACAACTAGTTTAATTTGTTCCATACACTCTGCCAGCACACAAGTGCCACAGTATCGCAGCATTACTACATCTATTAATTTAACATATATTTCAATATAAATTAGTTTTAGAACCCATTATCCAAAACTCATTAACCAAAAGCAGAAAAACTTAAGGAATTCTACTTTTTTTAATTGCTGTGAATCACTTCAACACAAATTTAAAATTCTTCGTTTAAATACGTTTTTTCGCTACTCTATAATACTCTAGTCTACAGTTTTAAATGCAATGAACTTGGTTTGCACTAAATAGCTCCAGAATTGACTTTTTTGTTGCTCAACATTCAAAAGAGAGATTCCTTTTTGTCGGATCGATATTCAAACCTTAGGGCGAATGTAATAACAATAATAATAAAATGTTATAAATGTCAACAAAGTATTTGTTGGCAAAACTAAATTAGAAATAAAGTTAACCAATTATTACCACTAAATATAACATATGACTGCTATGGCATCAAAATTAACTCATTTTTTGTGAAACTAATTCTTTTCTGTCAAATAGGCTTTAGTTGAGTAACAAATTCTTATTTCACTATATTCTCTATTTTAGAGAAAATCGTGAAATACATAGAAATAAGGGCTTAGGAGAGAGGGAATGAGAAAAATGAAAATATAAGGCATTATATTCTGAAAGTGTATAAAATATTTTCTATAAAAAGTGTATATTTTCTTATTATATATAAGGGATTTCCGGAGCAGTTAATAAATAAATCCAAATCTCCATAAAAAGGATCGCATATAAAGAGAATTCGTTTTCACACTAATAGCTCATAAAATATAAGCTCTGATACAATAGACTCAAATCTAAAGTATTTTATAGAAACTAACGAAACAAGTTTAGAGCTTATCGATACTTGGGATTACAGTCGGCGCACAATTTTTTCGCTGATAACTTATATTTTAGTGCTATAGCTGTAAAAAATTATTTCCAACGTTAGCTCAGAAGTTGAGTTCATCCGAGAGAATAGACTGAAGGCTGAGACTCACTCTCGCCTGTGCTTCGCTTCAGCTCTGGTAATGTATAGCAATCGGCTTTAAACGAGCGCAAGGGATCAAATGTCAGTTATGAAGGAGTGTACAGAATGTGTGTTCGCTTTACTGGTACTACTATTTTGTCTTAGACTTAGACTCTGGAACTCAAAATAGAGGGGAAAGCAGTCGAAACAGTTGTTCGATAAATAATGAAAAAGTTTGAGGGAATGGCAGCCAACGGTTGGGAAGCTTTTGCCGGTGATTGATGGCTCGCCCGACTCGACATGACATACACATTGCAAAGGTTTGGGACTTTCACCAGAAATACTTTGGTTGCACTGTTTTGCCAGTCGTCTAAATCGCCTCCATTTGAATGCAAGCCCACTCTATGCTCACAATAATCTATCTGTTCTTCTGCTCTACAACTTATGGCTTCAGAACAACATATTCTGTGCAATATATACTGTAAAGTACGGTATATACTGTACTCTATCTGTGCACTGGTATATCATGTGTGTCTGCACAAACATAGCTCTCCCATACATCTGGTCATACTTATCGATTGAAATGCCGAACACATCAAAACATTGGGAGCTTTTATGAGTTGTGAAAACTTTGTTTTTCATTACTTCACAAATACTCATATAATATATTGGTATGTATTGAATGTATTGAACGAACGAATTACAAGTTTTAGTCCGAAGTAAATATAGTTTTTGCTCTTTAAGGCGTAAAACTTTCTAACGTAGAGTAAATCCCTCTTCAGAATAGAGTGTGAAAGAGAGTGTAAAAAATTTCTGCGGTTCTGCTCAATACAAGTCCTCAAATGCTTGTAAACACATTTGCAGAGAAAAACAAATTTTTCTAAAAGCCATACATTTAATGAACATAAAGGACACAAAGGTTTTGATTGACATCAGAGGAAAATCTAATGAAAAGGAGAAAATAGTTCGGAGTAGAGAGAAGACAGTTTTGCTCAATGTTCTAACAACACAGTTATACAGTTATGCTCACTGTTCTAACAGCTAATACTAATCGGCAAATCATGTTTTCTTGCATTACATATAGTCTATGAATTGCAATAAGTTTGGTATAAAAGCACTTCTATTGTAGTATTGGTTCAATCAAATGAAAAGCTTCAGAAAGTATGAAATCCAATGAAATGGTATTGTAGTATGAATTTCAAACGAGTCTATGGATAATAAATGTATGAAATCTTTTCTTTTATTCCATAAATATATTTCATATTTATGAAGTGATGCCTCCAAACGATACAACTCTTACAGTGCTGTGCAGTATATCCTCTATTATTGTATATATTATATATCGTATATCGCATGTGATTAACATAAATATAGAATAGAAGCCAATATTCTGTAATATATAGCATACAATTGGGGCTGAAATTTATTAAATATAAATGATGTGAAACGCAAACACGAGATTAGTTGTGAAATATTTAGGAACAGTAGGAATGTCTGCCTCACTCTATGACTGTATGAACATTCAGTATATCTTATTATTAGAATTGATGTACACTCACGAGCAAACGAGTCACATAGATTTGCAAGCGTAGCACGGTTACCTTTAGATGAGCTGCCATCAATTTTATTTCAAACAATATTCAAAATGATTTTAATTCATCTAGATGAAATGGACAATTTCTAGGACTTTCTTTGTAATATTGTAATATCTTTAATGTAATATTGAATTACAAATTATTACATTGATTAAAAAAACAGACAAGGACTATTGTGAAGGATTGAAAGAATAATATTGTTCATTTGAAATTGAAAAATGTTGTCAAGTTTAATTTTAAGCAAATGTGTACATTCCTGAAATTATGTTCAAACATACAGTTACTAAAGTAGCAAAACTTAATCAAGCAAAAAATCAAAGTTGAAGTTTCAAAATTCCTATTCCCGAAAGGTATGGATCAGTTTGTAGATTATTGTATTGTTTTCTTATAACATACAGTACGTCAGACTCAGGTACTTGAATATTCATCTGAATATCAGAGGTAAGCCGTGGGCACTGAGCTGTATATTTTTCAATTCTAGTCTTATCTAGATAACTGTGCTATGTTTGTGCTATGCCTGTAGCTCTAAGACAAGTTATTGCACTTAAGTGTATATACGAATGTAATAATAGTCAGTCAAATAATTATTTAGAAAACAATTGGGAGTATAATATTGGAGGCATTAAATTGTCGGCTAATATGGAAAACATGAAAATATTATACAATTTTTGGTTAAGAGATAAGATAGAGTTGTTGTACGCTCTTATCGAGTGAAGTCAGCAATAAATATAGCGAATAAATACGTTATAAGAATATAAGCAAATAATATATCAAAAGAAAAGCCAATTATTTGACTTTCATTCAGTCGTTCTTTGGCTATGCCTTCCCATAGGAACCAATGCATTATCTAAAAGCAAGTGTCGTATAAATCAAGGCATAAGACATACAATAATAAGAATCAATGTCTGACTATGTCTATGCTCTAACTCATTGCAGCAATGGGTTGGCTGTACTCTACTCACTATACTGACTGTGCAGATGCAGACAGATTGCAATACTAATACAAAAGATAGGAATGAGTAGAAGAGGAGAGCATTCACTCGTTTTGAGTCACAATTATGTAAATCATCAATAATAACGACCGCATCGACACTCCGCAGTCTGACTGCTGAGAGGCTATACATTGAGTGAACATACGTATAGAGAACATACAGTACATCGAAAACATGACTTCGTTTTGATGATTGATAGCTAAAACAGTGACTCGTTTTGGGCGATGAGATGTTTGCCAGCGATAAAAGTGGTGAACACTGTTAGCACCGAATTGGCTATGGAGTTGATATAAGGCTGATAAAAATGGCACTGTATGGCACTGTATGGCACTCTATGCTCTTTAGCAGATTATGGCAGAGGAACTGACTTATAGTTAGCTATAAGTTATAATATTGACAAAGCAGTGGCAGAGCACTGGCAGAGCACTGGCATCAATACCATCGACAGCAATGGTTGCTAATGTGGAAGCAGAGCACAGAGATATGGTTAATGTCCCATATCGTGGATCATATCTTCTCTATGACTGGCCGTCTCTGAAACATAGACTCCAACAGTGTATTCAGTTCTTAGCTTTGGATAAAGTTTACGAACAATTGAGTCTCTCTACTAATGAGCTCATCCGTAACGATCAGACATTACTTCGGTTCAGACCCTCTCTCCCTCTCCTCTAACTATAATCAGTGTTAAGATCGCACAGAATATGAGTTAACACTTCTTGGAGTATATCTTATTCGCAAATCTGTTATTCTATTATTATTTCTAATGTTTTTTCGGTTATAACTCATATAAGAAACAGATATAAGAAAAGCCGAATTTATTGAATATTTTATATTCGACTCTTTCGAGACTCTGAGCCACAACTCATGCAAAAAAAATATTCTTTTCAGTAATACTCTCCACTATTCTGGCTCTAAATCCAATAAGATTTATGAAACTTTGAAAACTTGAAAAATCTTTTGAGTTTATAACCGAAAAGAAGAAGAAATTGAAGAAAAAAATATCAATTTTATTGAGAATCGAAAGATAGAAAATTTTTAATATAACTTATATGTGTTGTTGTGTTTGCAATAATACAGAACTTATACCTCAGTTTGGATGAAGAAAATGTGAAATTCAGTCGAGAAGAAGCAATTGTGAAGAAATAGTTGCAGAGTATATGAATTGAGTCGAGGCCAGAGTCAAAGTGAACAACAGCCGTATCCAATCACATGACTCAATGCGATGACAAACACTTTATCACTAGTACTGAGTTTCCAATACTTTTGTTGTTCTCTTCCTTTCGATTATAGTATAGAAGTCTTCGAACTTCTCTCTCAAATAAAACTGTATTTCTATTTATAAATCAGCGAAACATATATTTTCGTTCAGAAATCCAAAACACATGTATTGAGAAGAGAAGAACATTTCGTATGTGAAAAGTCTTATCGACGCGAGTCAAGTGAGTTTCGCGTTTGGACTGGTATTGCATACAAGTGCAGCACAAGGCATGTTCAGACTCACTCACTCACTCCATCTCATCCCCGCCTCTTTCCTGATAGGAAGGTGGGCACCCGACTGTTCCAGTTGCCCCGACTGTTCGAAGCCATTGTTTCAAATTCTCCCGCAATTCCTCTTTTCCTAACAAAACCAATTCTAATGAACAGTATTTCCTTTGAATAAATTTCTCCCTTTCCCTTCTCTCTCACCCTCCCTCCCTCTCTCTCATCCCTTAAGAGCTAAGCTATAAACTGAGTGCAAACAAAAGCGAGCGCTCAATAAAAGTGAGAAGTTTTTGGTTTTATTCATTTTATTTCTTCATTTCATTTCTTTGGCCATCAGTTTAAGCATTCATTAGACGGAATGCAAACTCTTATGTATTGTCGTCCGATATCGCTGTCGACTACTGTCAGTGCTTGTGATCACAGCATGTGCTAAGAAGAGGCAGTTTATAATGAATGGGCCAATAAATAGATTGGGCTAATGTGCAAACTGCTTCTACAGCATTGCATTAAATAGGTTGCGTCTGAGCCCAACATTTCATAAGCTGACAGTTTTAGGCGCCGGACTCTCTCCGGGCGGCGAAACATTAGATTCTTTCTCTTCTTTATTCCTTTACAATAGCCCTAAACGAAAGTTGAGTTGAGCTGAACTGAGCTGAGCTCAACTGAGGCATAAACTTTTTAAAACTATTTAATTATTAATTCTTGTTTTTGCTCACGAATAGTGTTAACGCGATAGTCAACTGCAGTGTCAAAAATGCAGTTTAAGATAAATTCTTATTTGAAAATTGCATTTATTGACTCTTATGGCCAGAATTGAGGAGCACTTTAAGCACAATAAAAGATTATTGATTATTGAATTACTTGAGTTAATATAATTTTATATAAAGAAAAATATTGGAAAAAAAGAAATTCTTATAAAAACTTTTGCCATAAGAATAATATATTCCAATACATACTGAAAAGCTTTCAAAAAAACAGATAATAATAAAAAATTCTTTATTTTCTGTGAATATATAAAAATCTTAGAGAAAGATAAATTGGAAGCTGAGCTCATATTGCGGCTTAATATATGGGCTCTGATCTGAGAATGTTTTTGATGTCAAAAGAATATTTTTGATATATCGCACAAACATTTTCATGAGATATTAGCAGAAAAGGCTGAGAAGAATAAGAAAATCGATTTTTAATATATATAATACTTTTATATTTAAGTCGAGCTCTAGTTTTCAATTCTCACAAATAATCGTTCGTTTATTCAATTGTTATTTAATAAAAATCTATTAATAAAAAAGTGTTTAATTAAAAAAATATAATGTTTATGCAGTCAATACGTATCCAGACTTTCAGACTATTATTAATTTATGCAAAGCTATAAAACGTCGCCGAAGTGAACAATAACCGGGAAATTCCCCGTTTAATGAAGCATAATATCGGACTCCTTTCCCAGAATTCTTGTGAATTAAA
Organism: Eueremaeus valkanovi; assembly: GCA_034693305.1. Classification (NCBI taxonomy): domain Eukaryota; kingdom Metazoa; phylum Arthropoda; class Arachnida; order Sarcoptiformes; family Eremaeidae; genus Eueremaeus; species Eueremaeus valkanovi. The sequence goes on along the minus strand of JAQIWA010000044.1, from coordinate 28,457 downwards.
TTTTATGCATAAATATCTGAACCAGTGATACGGAAAGTGTGTACTCAAAAAATACCCGAATTATATATAAAATTATTAACAAATGGAACTAAAACTCGAAAATGAGTTGAATTTATCGCAATTAAAGCTAATATAGAATTAATGCTGACTTGCGGTCAAATGACTTGGAAAAAGTCTAGAAATGACCATCTTCAAATTATACCTTGGTCTGAGCCAACTCCGCATCTCTGAATTGATTTAATATTTTTTCTCTATCGCTCCCTATTCTGACAATAGCTGTTAAAAAGAGTTAAATAACTTATATTAACAAAACGTTTGCCCAAATGGAAGGCAAACTCATCCGTCATATAAAAGATATTTTATCGTTGATTACTATCTGGTCGTAAACATTAATCATTAAACATTAGAGCCGTCTCTTTCATAGTCTCTTATATATTGAATAATATTTTTGCCTAACGTTGGACTCAATAGATAACAACGAAAATACTTTTTGCCGCAAATAAATAGAAAAAACTGATAGAACTCTGAAAAGAATGCATTATATTCTGGGGAACAGAAAATTCAATATAAAGACAGTCCAATCGATGAGAATTTTTCAATTTTTTTCTCTTCTCTATATAAACCTTTCATTCCTTTGGCTTTAAAAGGCATTGTCTTTTGACGTCGTTATCGTTTTTCGTTATTTCTCTTTCACTTTTATCGCTTCTGTTTTTGTCGCAAATATTTAGTGTATTTGTCGTATAATAACTTCAAAACCAAATGTAGTGAAATAAACAGAGTATAAGAATAAATGCGATTTCAATTCTGCTCTCTTTTTCAATCCATCATTCCTTCAGTAATAGAAAATCCATAGACTTATAGACATTAATATTAGTTTTTTTCTGTGAATTTATATTAACAAAAGAATAATAATAATAAAGAAATCTTTAATGCATTGCTATAGAGATCATAGAAAGAGTGCTTTAACTGAATAACTACATACAATTGAAAGCCAGAATCAGATTCATTCGTATTTGATTTCAGTTCACTTTTATTTAACAAAATGAAAAAATGAGCAAAAAATCCATTAATTTTTAAGAGTAATACAAACGTTAGGAACGGAAACAATTTATGAAGAAAAAGAAGAGCATATCTATTGACTGAAGTGAAGACTCTACTCAACTGAACCGACTGTAATGGTGTAGAATAATTCACAGCGAAGTGTCTCTAACTCTAAATGGTTTTGGAGAAAAACCTATCATTATATCTGTTGTACAGCACAGTGTATTGCACTGGTAGTACTGGAAGTACTGCCTACGGCCACAAATCGCTTTAGAATTTTTTACGCCAAACAGCCATTTGCTAATTATAAGTAGAGATCCGGACCTCAGTTCTAAGTGAGTCCAACTAAGCTACAGACACACAGATAGAGATTAAGAGACAGTGAGTCCAAACTCATTGTTAGCTTTCTTCGAGAGCTTTACGTTTTCTGATTCTGTTAGTCATATATTACATATGGCTTAGCCTTAAAGAGTTGTGTCTCGAGTCCAGACGTGTGTATAATATAAGCGCTTATTCACTCATTCTATGCCTCAATAAGCCTTAACAAGAAAAGGGAGATCCCAGAGCTAAATGGATGGACATGCAACTACAGTGTACATCGTTATCGAGCTCAGTTATCTCCAATTCTCATGTATTTGTTGCCTAACTTTTTATCACAGCGTGTGATCTGTACTGAGAATCGACGTCAATGTCGGCAGCGTTTAGACACACATAGCGTATAAAAGCCTTAAAACCATTGGAAGTTTCAGAACATTATATTCAATACAGCGTTATATATGTGTGTGTATGACGAGTGCAAATCCTATGATATTATACGGAATAGTTTTGGGAAATCAATTACCAAATGATAAATTAGAAGTGCATCGGATGAACAATAAAATCGTATAATAAATCATCTCTTCGTTCGTATTATACATAATATAATGCAAAACATATAATAGAAAAACGAGAGTTCATTAGAGTTTGCCATTCATTCAATTTAATGATTAATCTTCTTATAAAAGGCGCAGAAATAACATTAAATTCAATATTAATTAAGCAAATAATACATTAATTCCGAAATACATTAAGACATAAAATATAAATAGGATTTAATAAAACATTTGAATTTCAATTAAAATATAAATTTCTTAAGTTTTGGTTCAAAAAAATGATAAACAGAATTAAAAACTTAAAAACAAATATAATATAATTCTGTAAATAATTATGAATTGTTTGATCACAATATGATTCAATGATAATATAATATAAATTCAAATTCAAAGAGTTGTACAAAAAAGATGTTTTTATAAATCAATTATTATTTTCTTAACTAATCCTTAATTTAATTACTTATTATTAATAATCAAGAATTCAATTATTATTCAAAACAGTTAACTCAACAGTTACTGAAGACAGGCCTGAAGTTTTTCGACCCACTCCTGTGCCGTCTGACCACTTTGTGCCATAAAATTATAGGTCCGACGAACTAATTTCAACTATAAGTTTAGATGAAATAAAAGGCAAAAAAACAGATAAATAAAAGCCAAAGAAATTAACGAATAATTTATTGCACGAAAAGAATGCGCGGAATAGTAGGCAATAAATCAGTGAATCAAAGCATAAAAGTAAGAGTAAAGCGAATGAAAGACTATTTCTTGTATTACTCACATCAAAGAACTGAGTGCTCGGATTCGCTGACATGTAATTGACTGCCAGTACTTCTCCTAAATCAATGAAACCCTTACAGTGCGGGTCGTCTTCGGAGTCGTAATACCGAAGCTTTTGATTGAATCGAAAGAAAAACAATTTTTCAATAAATGTTTGAAAAGAATTCATTTTCTCTTTCTTTTTGTTCTATTTGTCTATCAGTGCCACTAAACAAATACCCTCCCCTTCCCTTCCCTTCCGAGTGTCATATCATACCTGATGTTTGGTCGAGTCGAGTACAAACCACCGGATTTTCCATCCTTTAAGAAGAGCCCCCTTCTTGTAGAGGTAGCCCTCATATGTCCTGTTCTCTGAGACCATAGTAGAAAAGTTGTCGTAAAATGTGTTCGAGTGCTGAAGAGTACCCCCGCGTTCCTCATTTGAGTCCAGTCTCTGTTCGTCAACCACTTCATTGAGCACTTCATGGGTTGTACTGCGCTGTGAGACTGTGGACGAGCCCTGTCCAGAGTCCTGTTGGACTGACGTCTTTCTCTTGGCCTGACAGCCCTTAGTGACCAGTTCTGCACACTTTTCGTGACAATTGAATCCGCATTCGACGCACTTGAGGCCTGTCTTAACCAACCCCCAGAGCACGTGCCGGCAATGGTCGCACTGAGTCAGAGTCGTGTAGTTATAGCGTTCGAACTTATGAGGCGCTCGATTCAGGTATAACTGATTGGCACCGGTATCACAGTTATTGGCACCCATTGCTCCCATTCCGGCCATTTTGCCCCGAATTAGCAGATCTATTGTCGACTTTTTATGAGTACTATATGAGAGGGAACGACACGATTGGCTACTAATCGACTCATGAATATCAGTATTCAATGGAATCTCAATTTTGTCCCAAACAGTGAACCACTTCTGAGGCATATAATTGAGCTCTTCTTCGAGACTTCGGACGCTTTCCAACAGATTTAAGAAACAGTTTGGCTCTGAATGTATGACTGAGTCATAACAGGCGCTAACGATCTTTCGCTTCGTGTTGTCCGAGTGGTTTGTGGTCGCCTCCAGCACTTCCCGCCTCTGCTGTTCCATTCCGACCACTTCGAGATCATAACTGGGCCCGTGAGCCAACTCCTCGCCCACATAGTAGTCCCAGAGTTTCAGAGAGGGTATACTAAAAGAGGGCCGAATGACTGCGGCGTCGCTACAGATGCCCTCCTGACTGATGATCGGAACGTAATAGAAGTTGAAGAACAGCGACGACTTGGACCATACCTTCGCCGCGTACTCCCAGAAGGAGGTGCCCACGTAGTTGAAGTGCGCACTGCTGTTGGAATTGATGGTCGCTTTGCTCGACCCGACGCACATTTGCGTCTCTTCGTCGTCGTCTTCGCTCAGGTCGTCGTGTTTGGCCGAATAGCACTTTACGTCTTCACTAATCCAACCGACTTCTGATCGCTCGGACTCGCAGTCGAGAAGGAAAGTACGGAAACGACACGAAACGTAATGATAGGCAAGAAATTTGAGATAATATTGATTGAACTCGAATGAGAGCGGGAACTGGTCATGGATTTGATGAACAATGTCTAAGAACTGGAGGAAAATGGGGGCAAAACCAGATGAAAGTGTGGCCGCCGTATGATTGGACCGATGACTGAACCGGTGGCCGAATGCCAGCCATTCCTTTTCGATTAGAGTACGAAAGCCTTCAAATGTGCGATAATAGGGATCGAGACATAACTGGGCGACTGAAACAATTTGTGGCACAAAATCCCAGCCGTCCTCCAGACAGACCATTACAGACGAGCCCTGAATGTCGATGAGGTCGACGATCGCACCACTGATTTGCATTATTTTCTGCATTTGTGTCAACCACTCAGAGTTGTCGAACTGCCGGTGAAACGACTGCTCCGGATCTGTGTTGTTGGTCGGGGTCGAGGAGGGAACGCAGGCGCGCATCAACTTCTTGAAGCTGGCCTTCACTTGTCGTACTTCATGGAAGTCGACGGGAATGAAGTCGCAGTGACTGAACGATTCGGTTTTGATTTTATTTATTTGATTCTTCTCTCCGAAGACGTATAGAACGGCTCGATTCAGGTTCGGCTGAGAGCCAGACGAGGAAGAAGTCGGCGACTCATTCGGTCCTTTCAGTCGTGGCTTGTCTTTGATGCTCGAGTTCGACCACTTCTGCAGCTGTTTTCCCATTTGGGAACCGATGGCTGACTTCCCGCCAGAGTTTCGCAATGTATTCATTGCGCGATGAAATGCTGTGGCACTGCCGCCACTCAAAGCCCTTCTGGCGCTCTCAGGTGTCGTCACAGTTATGTCGCGTGGGTTCAGAATAGAGTTAACACTAAGTGTCGATCCATTGTCTATAAGTCTATTCGAGTGTCTCATGAAATAACTGGGCGTTAGCTTAACGATAGCTGACATGTATTTCTCGTTCTCTATGTTAGTCGACGTCTCAGATGAGGTCGAATTGGCGACACCGGTGCCACTCATAGCCGACGACTGACCCTTAAGTATTCCGATCACACCTTTGCCGTGAAAACAACTGCCTCTGAGTAACAGTGCTTTAGTTCGCAGATGTTTCCAAGTGATGACAGGGAAGCGGTAGTGCCGGTAGAACCGACTCAACCGGCGTATGGCCTCATCGCTCACCTGATAGGGCACTACTAGCAAACCCGGGTAACTCTTTGTCACAGAATATCCGGCATTGACTGAAGAGATGCGGAAGCTCTCGACCACTGTATTACTTCGGGACAACTTCGAGGACGAGAGCGAAGATCCGTAATAACTGCCGATCGATCCTAAGCCTAATCTCTGGTAATCCTTGACGTAAGACATGTCTTGCAATTTGTCGAGAGTTTTGTTGTCGTTATTGGCGTTAATGTGATTCAACATCATATGTGTCGCCGACGAGGATATGGTGTTTGTCGTGTGAAGGCTTTGAATCGATTCCGAGTCAATTGATTTCTTGTCTTCTGTCAAATCGATGGACATATTCCTCGTCGGAGACATTGTTTTAGCCATTCCTGGTATGAAACCCGAAGAGTCGGTAATGTATTTGTTTTTGCGGGTATTCTTCGGTTTGAATCCCGCCTTCTGTGCCGTTCGTAACAGTGTTTTCTTTGCCATTCCTTTGAACGTCGAGTTCTTCTCCTTATGCTTCTGGAGGTGCAGTAGCCGTGTCTGAGCCATACCTAACTGTGACGTGAATGTAAACAAATGGAAAATAGTGGGAGGGGTGCGCTCGCGGTTTATGCACTTCCGGAAGGTCTCGATGTCATCCGACGAAACCTCTTCATCGAAGGCCACGCGAATCAACTGAAAGCTGTTTGACCTGAGCTGAAGACCTTCCTGTAGGAACTGGTCGATTGACGTAATCGACTGAACATTAATACGTTTTTCTTTAGTCAGAGTCGCGATCGGAAAACTCCGGACGACTACCGATTCAGAGGCGAACGGATCGCACGGACGGCCTTTGAATATAATTCGATAATTAGTCACAAATACCGCGCCTTCGGTCGGCAGCAGTTGAGTGCCTAACGGAACGCCACACTGGCCTTCGTCTCGACCGTCGTGTATGAGATAAGAGCGCAGTCCAGACATTGTCAGTGCCTCCCCGACCAACAGATTAGGAGTTGTGATCTTTGGTTTAGTAATCGGTGGCAAACGTTTGCTTTCGCGCCAAACACTCTCAAGGGTTTCCATTTGCATGACTACTACTCCCGGAATCATTTGATGCAATTGTTTGATATGTTCTTCTTTGACACCGCTTTCAGTGCAGACTTTGTCCACAAAACGAGTCACGAATTTCACAACATTTGCTACGATTTCCGAATTGTTTGGATTATGGCTTTGATGGTTGTCCTCTTCGAAACCAGATTCGTTGTCGTTGTTATTGGAACCGTTAGAACCACTTCCTTCGTATACATTAGAGTTGGTTAGGTTTGACACAGAGTTCGTATCGCTTTCTGAGGAGACTTTGAGGGACTTGTGTCCGCCCGCATCCAAAGGCACTTTCATCGCAACCATTCTATTGGCGTAATGTATCGCTTGTGCGAAAACCGTTGAATTTTCATTTTGCACCAACTCTTCCATCTTTTGTGGACCCAATTGTGGCGATAGTCTCATCTGTTCGGCCGCGATCTCCAGCGCAGACGGCTCTACACTCATCTGTGAGTTCAGACTGTTTTTCGGTTTGTTTGCAGTAATTCTCGTATTATTTCCGTTGTTTTCGTCCATATTTTCGATACTAATTCTCTGACTATAAGAGTCTTTATAGAGATTTTTGACTTCAGATTCGACATCAGAATAGAAGGTCTGTTCCCAGAACTGAGGGTTAGACCAAACGGCGTGGTCTTGAATGCAAGTGTAGGCGAACTGAATCACATTTGTGCACAGTTTGCGACAGAAGGCCATCGCCAGCGGCAACATAGAGGCAGCCACACCGTTCACATCCAGATGCGAATCGTCCTGAAGAGCACAGTTCATAAGGCGCACAATTAGGTCAAACTGTTGGTGTTCTAACACAGCTTTATTGCCGGACACGTGAAACGCCAGTTCCTGACAGAGTGCCAAACGAGCGTTTTTGGTCTTCAAAGCGCGCAGGACTGCGGGAAAGGTCTTCCGGGCGTCGGATATCTTGTTCTCAAAAATACAATTAATGCAATTCCGCATCACTTCCAGTCTTCGCGCAGAGTTTGTTATTATGTCATTCGCACCGAATATATCGTTGACAGCACTAATAGGTGTTCCCATCGGAACAATGCGAACGTTATTATTCTTAGTGCTCATACGTCTAGTTATAGTCATTTCCTTTTTGATCGATTCGTTTTCCACTATTTCCTGAATTTTTTCCGAATCTAATGCCGGAAACGGCGGTAAATGTATGCGCGTAAAGGCGCCGTCGGTTGGCTGAGGAATGCGTGAGACGGGAGGCTGAGGGTTAGGGTTCTCATTCAGATACAACTGTTGAGCTAAGTCTCTGATGTGTTGAACCACTAAATCAGCATTTCTTAGCTCTTCTTTGAATATACTTTGAAGCGATGAGTATAACTGTGCGGATGAAAGGAATGGGATTATAAGAGACTTAAGTTCAAAGACAAATAAATTTGAAAGTTATTTCAATGGATTACTTCATCAAAAAGATCGCACTGTCTGTAGGGAAGACCTCTTTCCTGAACGAACGTAACGAAGAACATACAGTCGAGAAGTCTAACCACGAAATCGCTTTCGACTAAATTTCTTTGGCCCAGAAATGCGGCCTAAATCGGGTCAAAAATAAATGCACGAAACGATTACTTAAGTAAAACATCAATCAATCAAAAGATTGAAAAAATAAATAAAGACTTAAAAGATTGAATCACTTTATGAAATGTTATGATTGGTTTCGGATGAATGCGAGTAATCGTAAGACACGAACGATAGCCCTGTAGTAGTTGAGCAAAGGTCCGAACGAATATGGCTCTGATCTCTTTGTCCTGTTATCAGTCATTCAATTCAAATAACAAAATATTAATAAATATTTTAAAACATTTGCAAAAAGAATCCAATTATTGGAAACTGACTAAGAATTGAGGCGAAGATGGTTTGTATAGACTAGAAGGGAAGGCATCGTCCGCTTGAATGAGTTGCGGTCGGATTACATGACATAAATGAGTAATTAATTGAGAATACAATGGATCGTCAAAGCGCGGCACACGTAGGCAGTCGGGCACAATTACTGAACCGCCGTCTAAGTCGACTACTATTACGTCCAACTGTTTGAACAATAATTATATTATATTTATATTTAAAAAGAATTAATTAATGATATGATTACAAGATCTGTGACTTCATTCTTGAGTGAGGAATGGATTCCCATTAGAAAAGGTGTTGGCGTAGAGAGCACTTCGATGAGTGGCGACGGCAGGAGTGGAATGTATATGTGATTGTATACGAATGGATACATAAGTGATCTGAAGAGTAGATAAATATTGGCTTAGATTCCAATCAAATGAGTTAATGGCCAACAACTCACGTGAGTGCGAGGCAGGCGTCGTGCAGACGGGAATAGGAGCGCGAGTGGAATAGGATCTTGTGTTCAGTCATCGCTGCACACAATAGATTGACGACTGACTGAATGCCTAACTGTTCGAACAAATTGGCAACAGTTGTGTGAGTGACGGGAATGGTTGTGTACAGAGGGGGTTGAAGGGACTGACGATCGTTTGCGCCGATCGAAAAACGGATTTGAGGACCACCTGAGAGGACATGGATTTGGAATAAATATTTGGGCTTTAAATGACAAAATGTTTCGATATTTTTGACATTCAAGTACTCTATAGATAAAGCATTACCGGGCGGAGGGATGTCGACACAGGCGAGTATATTGCTGACCACCAGTTCCATTGATACGTCCAAATTGTCGATATAAGCCGTGTATATAATTGTCAGACAATTCTAATCAATGGAAAAAGTTTTGAGAATTAAATGATTTTTAGAAAAATGTTTTGTTTTTTGCAGACCTTTAAGGCCTCCCTATAGTTGAAACGGGAGACCAGAACCAGACACTTGGGTGCGTACATAATGGAGTGGTGTTGAGTGCTATTGCATAAGGCATTAGTTGAGCCATCGATCGAAGTGATCGACTCGTCATCGATGTCTTCGTCGTCGTGTTTGGTCGGCTGTATGGCTATGGGCTCATAGAAGGCAAGACACGCACAATAGTGTCGATTCGCGTCGATGTCCGTCAGAACGAACACGAAGAATGTCGGCGCTTGTTGTTGGGAGGATAGCCTCCACTTCTGTGGCTGACAGAACTGCATACCAGTGCCATAATTAGCATAATTAGTGACTTATATAAACAAATGAGTGGATTGCGAACCGACAGCGCTTTACACTCTATTATCAGTAGTTTTATAAACAAAACACTAAAAGCCTGTCATTTATTATAAGTCGAGCGAAAGAATGTTTTTATCTCTTATTATAGACTATAAACCTCTTCACTAATCGTATAATTTTATGAATCAACTAATCATTGCGTAATCCGTTTGACTAATCATTATCTGTAAAGGCATTCAATAAATGCTAATCTGAAGTAACTGACAGTCATTATCATTAAAGTGAATACTTTTGTAATTAAAACATATTTATTGTAAAAATGGAGAAAATATATAAAAATTGAGGTTTAGTTATATTAATAATTGGCAGAAATTATATAATAATTGAGGAAAAGTATAGCAAAATAGAGTACTGTATAGACTGTATAGTATTGCACAACAAATATAGTGTAAAAGTTATTAATGGATTGAAATTGCGCTCAAAGTTCAGAATCAAAACAATAAAAAACTTCTGCATTCATATCAATACCATTTCGATTGAGTCAATAAAAGGCGAATCCGTCCAATCCTTTTCCGGAAACCTCTGCAGGATTTTACCAGTGCTAACGCCTCCTCCTAGGGGTCGAAGCAAAGGTCAAATTGTGGTCAAAACTGTCAAAATGTTTGCTTCAATTTGTCTCCCATTAAGAGAGGCATACATTCAGACAAGTATTAAAGTGTTCAGAACTGGGTTTGGATTGGCTTTGATTGGATTGGGTTAACAAATGGAGAGATATTTGAATAAATGTATGAAAAATAATACAATAATTAATGAAATACAAGGACTGAATCAGACGTTTGTGTACTAAACAACACAAGAGTTAATTGAATTCAAACATAAATACATTTAATTAATTATAGGAACAGAAAAGCAAACAAAATATTCGGTAAATAATTGAATGAAATAATGAGTCATTCGTTCAGTCAATACAATAATTAAGAGAAATAAGTGGAGAATAACTGTGCGGACAATGAAATGCAAATGCGTTTGAATTGTATTCACAACCAATCAAATACTGACTCTGTTTCTGGTGATCATAGCCGACGACAACGAAGTAATCGGCCAAACGAGTGGTCATAACTGTCTGTAATCCGGAACCAATTGATTGGACAGAAATTGATTGTAAATAAACACTGATTTCGATGTTGTCTCAGATGAGTCTCACTCTCATAGTCAGAGTCAGAGTCTGTTTGAGTGTGTGTTCACTGTTTGCACGGTTTGTATGATTCGTATGAATACTGTTTGACATTATTATTAAAATATAAACCAATAAACAAAATAACGTTAACTAAAGCCAAGACACAAATGAATGCATAGATCTATTAATAGTATGGATCTAATGGGTGATCACTAATCACTATTCACTGATTTGACAATTAGTTGATTGAGAGAAGAGATGAGACAATGAGTGCAACAAATCGTCAAACAGTCAAAGCGTCGCTCTATTACTCAGTCTCTCTCTCAGACTCACTATACAGTGTAGAGTCTATACTGTAATACTGTATTCACTCTATTCTCTGTATTCTCTCTCTGTATGTCAGAGTCAGACCCATTTTCACTGTTTATCTATACTATTAAAGTACTGTAGTATTAGTGCACATCTGTATTAGTATTACTCTATCAGTGTTTGACTGTATATGAGTACAGAAGGAGATAAATGAATACTAGAGACCAACAACGGGTCAAATCTTTGTTGATCCCATTTAATTGTTTAATATTCAGACTTTCAGTTATTGGACTTTACTTTTAAATGGTTTCAATTTTAAAATATTGAAGGGTTTAGAACTTTGTCCGCAGAATAATAATTATAAATATTTCACTACTTTAGTAGTAGCAGTAGAAGGTATAATCAGGGCAGCGTCATGAAATTTGAGAATATAAGAGGTATTTTATGCTACTTTTGCATAAAATGTTTTAAGAGCAAGTAACTATGATCAGGTAGTGTCCGACAATTGATTGCATCGATTTTATGATATGAAACACTGATTAATTTTGGGGTCGGATTAGGAATTTTGAACCGATTTGTAGCTCTATTTGAAATAATGAACACTCTGTACAGTGTGTATAGTGTACAGTAGTGTAGACTCCACTGTAGAGTACAGTGAAGTTTCATCAGATCTGAAACACACTCTAATTATTATTATTTTGAGGAGTATTGCAGTCAATGTCTGTAAATGTAATATAGGTTTCGCTAATTCACAAAAACTACGACAAAATAGTATTGAAATCATTATATATTTTGTTCACATTTACAGTCATTTGAATACAAAGTGAGCGAAACGGCATTCAAACCAATTATAACTAAACTTTATGTTTAGACCCAAACAATCATTTCTATGGCAACGAACACAACAAGCGGTCAAATGTGTCGCCATTTAATACATTGAACTCTTGAGTGAATCAAATGAACCAATTGTTTGATTACAACAAATATTAGAATCAATTGATTTGTTTGTAATCAAAGAGAAGACACAATTTGGACATCAATTGAATGATTGCTTCGATTGCAACACCAGTTGAGTGGTGTGTCTGAGCACTTGTAGTGTCTGTGTGTGTGTCGACCCAACACAACAATGGATAAGGAATTGGGTCTAATGGGGTCGTCCTCTCGACGCGACGCAAAGCGCTTGTCCTCAACACTGGCCAACACTTACGGCACAAAGTCTTCGTCGACGTCCTCCTCATCACTGGACGACTCATCCAATACGTGGGACTGTAGTGTCTGTACGTATCGGAACAGTTATGAGGCCTTCAAGTGTCTGATGTGTGACGTGAGGAAAGGGACGTCCACTCGGAAGCCCCGGATCAACCCAGAAATGGTGGCCCAGCAGGTGGCCCGACAGCAGGAACAGATCAAACAACAGGCCATCAAAGCTGTCAAGACTAAGGACAAGTCGGAGAAGCGTAAGGACGAGAGCGGGTCTCAACTCAGTTCCCCCTCCAGTGCTGTCGGCAACTCCTCTAACGACAACCTCAGCGTTAACTCCAATTCCAATAACAATACTATTAATGCGAATAATAATGGTTTGAATTGCAATACAATTAACGCAAACACGAGTTCAGAGTTGAATAATAGCAGTAATACTAGTAATACAAACAATACGAGCAGTAATGCCATCAATAATAATGCGGTTAATAATAAAATCAGTGCTAATACTAGTAAAGCAGTCATTAGTTCCAATTCGTTGTCTTCTTCCACTCCTTCATCCACTTCTGCTGCCGTACCGATGAGTACTCCAAAAGGTGTGTCAGCGGCGACACCGGTATCTCAGAGCCCGGGCGGACTGGCGTCGGCAAAGGTGAAGAAACCGCGGACTATCAGTGCGAAGGCTAAGCTCAAGAATGTGGACCGAAGTAATGCACACGTGAAGGAAGTGACGGTCAATAACGTGACGGTTATTATAACTGAGTTTACGCCCAAAAAAATGAAAATGTCTTCAAAAGCGGACAAACAGACCAACAATGAGAGTACGGATCAAATTAAGAGCAAAAAGTCAGACGAAAAGAGTCGCAAATCGTCTGACGATAAGCCGAAAAAGTCGGACAAAAGTGAAGAGAAGAGCAGAAAGTCTGAGACAAAAAAGCATTCGTCGGACGAAAGTCCGAAAAAGTCATCCGAAGATCACCACAAAAGTGTCAAACACTCATCAGAGGACAGTCCGCACAAGAGTTGGACCAAAAAGAGTGACGAAAGTCGCGGCGAAAGTGTTTCGTCGCACAAAAAATCAGAGGAAAGTCGGAGTAAAAAATCAGAGGAAAGGGTGGAAAGAGTGGAAAGAGTGGCTAAAAGTCCCAAAAAATCTAATGAGAACTCAAAGTCTCACTCATCTCAACAGCACTTCTCATAACGTTTTCTTTCGATTAATTTCTTTTAATTTAATATCAATTTTAGACTTAATTGAAAGAAACGGAAAAATAATTATTTGTAACGAAAGGACACAAAAAGAAATCACTTTTTATATCATTTTTGTTATTTATTAATTCAAATCATATTTCGATTATTTTTTCATTCAATTTGTGGATCGACTGATGAATAAATGAATTGTATTTGCAGTCACTTATACTGTATTATATGAATAGACGTTAGAGTTAGCGCTTGTGTAGGCAATGGTAGATAGGCTTAAGTATTCACAAATTATATGTCGAATCGATTAAACATTATATATAATTAAGTAATTAATTGATTAATTGATTGATTGTCTAATCATTTATTGATTTATTGTTTCAATTATTTCTACTTTTTATGTCTATAGAAATGAGTTCATAATTATCGTCATTATATGTGTTCACTATTTGTTCAGTTTTTAGCTATAATTTTAAAAACTATTTGAAACTTCAGAATATTACAGACATACGAGTGCCCAATGCATGTGCTCCAGAATTGTAGACATGAATGGCATGCGTGTCAGCACTAGCTCTCTCTCAAAGTTAGGTCTCTATAGAACCGATTCTCTGAACAAAATTTTTTGGAAACAAAATAGAAATTATATATTCGTTGTCGAGAATGGTCTCTATTTTTGCTGTGTTAGCCAATGCATGACAGACCCAAACGCTCGTCCATTCAATGACATCCTCTAAAAAGTTGACAAAAGAGCGAAAGACTATTGAGTTTTGATTTTGTGCTTTCATTTCAGACAATCGTTTCTATGAGTGATAGAAATGAACTTTTGGTTCGATAACTGAATAAAAACTTTTGCGAAAATCTTATTTGTATTGAAAATAATGTCTGAAATATTAAGATATTTTTAATGTAAGTCTAATTAATTGATTATTTAATTATATATTTTTAGTTATTTATTGACAATATTTATGTTTAATTCAATTTACATAAGACTTATTCCAATTATATTAACATAACTTAAGAAAAGATTTTCATTTAAACTCTTCTTTAAATCTCGTAATGAATTCATAATTCAATTCTCTTATTATATTATATATTATATATACATATATTATATATTGAACTTATAAATAGTTTAGAAGACATTTGAGTTTATTATAAATGAAATTATTGTAAATCGAGTTTATTATTGATTAAAATTAAAATAATTGCATTTCACTGCCTTTGGAGACATAAAGTCGAATATTTCTATCATTTCTTTCTTTTTTGTAAATCTTTTAATACTTTTGGCAAAAAAATATAAATATATTTATCATAAAAATTATGTTTTATTCATTAGTTTTATGTTTTTATTAACAATTTTGAACTTTATATAAGAATTGAAAAGATTTTCATTCGATTGAACTGATTTGCACTTATTATTTGGTTTGAATACTACAGTAGAGTAGACTTGAGTTTGAAGTGGTCTTTAAGGGGCACACATAGTATGCACACATAGTATGCTTTCCTTTTATATTTTGTTTTTCTATTTCGACAAAATGTTTAACTTTTTTCTGCTTTCGTTTGAGTAAAGACAGTTCAGTTTCACTAATTTTCCCATGCTTATTTTTAAACGCAATTCCCAGTACTTGAGTCACTTTTGAGCTTTATATTCATTTTTCATTTGTGCGTCCAGAGCACCCATGCATACTCCGATCCATTTCCTCTTTCACTCCTATCCGCATAATATGACTTTATCTATAGTCCGATAAGTTAGAGCACGAATTGCACTCACATTCCGATTGTCTATTATTAGATACAAAAAAGAGAGTACAGGAGATGAACCAGACTTTTATTCCCAGCACTGAATCAAATCAATGTTAAAAACAAAAAATTCAACAAAAAAATGTTTCAATTGACTTAATTTTCATTCAATAAACTCTTAAACTAATGGAGAAAATAATCGATTCGTATATTATTTATAAGATTAACCATTCAATGGAAAGTAGTTTTCCGACCAATTCCTATAGAGTTTGAAAATATCTTATTTAGATTCAAACCGCTAACTGGAACTGGAACTACTGGAACTTAAAACTAGAACTTTTGATTTTTTTTAGTCTTGGTAGCTGATTTGAGCTGTGCTTTTGTTTGCTGGCGAAACTTCAAATATGCCTGTACTGTATGTGTTTGTATAACAGTATAACTGTTTGAATGGACATTCATTTTAAAATATTTCACATTTCCGTTCTGTAGTGTAGTTTAGATGCATTAAAATTATTCATACATTTATAGTGTGTTTTATTGTGAAACCCATAGTAATGCTTGTGCTCTGACCTGAAGGGTGTGGTAATGATATGGCAGCTGCATATAAAAGTGATGATGACTTTTATTTTTATCGTAATATTAACATTATTTTTGGTGACAATATGAGGGATCAGTTATCCTAAAGGCTCAGAGTTTGCCACTAATAGAATATATGATGCGTTTTGGCAGATGTTTTGCATACTATCGGCTATTTTGCCTTAAATATTGACACAAATCACATAATTTTGTATTTTATTTCAAAACCATTTTCTTTATAATAAGAATTTTATTTTATGATCCAATTGTGTCATTCATTCCTTGAATAGAGTTATTTATCCAGAAAAGCAAACTTGTACTGTACTGTAGTGTACAAGCAACATTAATAATTCAGTTATCATTAAATTATTTTGTATTTTAATGAAGGATGAGCAAGCTAAGTTAGCACAATTCAGAAGGTTTAGCAAATAGTAAAATACTGATCAGAAGTGCGACAAAACTATTAATAAATAGATTTGACTGTTGGTAACCAAATTCAATTCAAAACTCGACAGGTTTTTGAATATTCAGTTGTTATTATTCTTTGGATCAATTCTTTAATACATTTCTATATTTTTATTTTTTAAATTGAACCCCAATTATAATACAGAATGTCTAATGATTTCGATTTCTTTGTTCGCATCAATTCTTAACTTTCTCTCTTATTATTAATCATTACTTGAAAATTATTTTTATTTTTTGAGTCCTGGTTACTAACGCAAAAAGGCGCCAGACTAAGCAAAGTTAGAGGTTTAAAATGCCATTTAACAAACTACACTGTTTAAAATGTCAATCGATCGGGATATTAGCCGGATTAGAGGGATTTGATGTGATTCATGCGTTTAACAAAAGCAAAGGTCGTTCACAACTCAAATATTCTATTCCTTTATTGAACAGAATTTATATAATATTACACTTCATTTGGAAGAACAACACATTTATTACATTTTTTATGACATTACAAATAACCAGAGTCTGTAAAACGGTTGAGCCTAGTAATGCATATGAGTCTGGTGTTATCATTACAAACAAAGGGGGAGTTACTCAATAGTAAGCAGGTTAACTTTCAACCACAGTTCAAGTATGTGGTTTCAAATGGAAAGTTTCAGTTCAAACAGTGCTTTCTTCAAAACGAAAATGTCATTTTTGAACTGCGCTTGAAAGTTAACCTGCTAACTATTGAGTTGATGTGCTATGACCTCCTTTGTTGGTAGTGATGACACCAGACTACCATGTATGGCTAGGCTCAACGGGTTTACAGACTCTGCAAATAACCATTGAGACTATGGACATAACTTTTAATCATCAATATATAGAATTCATAATAATAGTCAGCTTCCTAATTATCATCTAACGTTTTATCCAGAATATAATTGTAATAATTTATTCTTCGATTCTTTATTCATGATTTCAGGTTCTAATGGCCTAAACATTGATTTAATGATAATTTGATAAAATATACAAAACTTTATATTTGACTCCAATAATGGCGTTGAGCTGTGGCGCCAAATGTGCGAAACTCTTACTGATTGTATTCAATGCTGTCTTTTGGGTAATTAAATGATTGGTTTTCATAATTAAAGTCTTAATAATTATAATTAAATGAATTACTGAAGGCTTCGGGAATCGTATTGTTCTCATTGGGCATATTCTTCCTGGTAGAGGACGAACGATCCAGCTTGTTCAAATTGTTCACAGTCGAAAAATATAACTACGCTCTATTGCAAATATTAGCATGGGCATTCATCGTCATCGGATCAGCTATTGGACTCATCGGCTTCTGTGGCTGTTGTGGGGCTTTCAAAGAGAACCGTTGGATACTTATTATCGTAATGTTGTGCACACTTGCAGTGCATATACAGTACAACTAATTTCTATCTGAACTTTCTGTCCGTTAGTATTCACTCTTCCTTTTGGTAATCTTCGCACTGGAACTGACAGTCGGAATACTGGCCATTATATTCCAGGAGAAAGTTGTCGCAGAACTCAAGTTAGAACTAACTCTCAAACTGCAGACAGACTATGGCATACAATCCTCGTTCACTGCAGCCATTGATTTGGCTCAGACTAAGGTTTGGACAATGGCTTCAATTAGCCATTAAATGGATGTCCGCTAATAAATGTCTGAATCATTGAAACAACAGTTCGATTGCTGTGGAATCGATGGCCCGAAGGACTATGAAAAGTCTGTTTGGAGGGCACAGAAGATGAATGGACCCAACAGTGTGGTCAGCAGAACCTGTTGCCTACTGACCAATAAATTAGAAAAACAGGCCCACAATAACCCCCGGCCTGTCAATGAAACCCTTTGTCAATCAGCAGATAATGTCGAAAATCGTGTCTTCAGACACCAAAACGTGAGTCAATTCAGAATATTTCATAAAATTCTCATTAAATTAATAATTAGTAAAATATAATTAAAAGCAGTTTATAATCATTTATAAAATTCTTATTCAGTTTATATCAATTAAACTCTTATTATATCTTAGGGTTGTCTTCAAAAACTCGAGCGTTTCATCAGAGCTGAAGCAATGGTTTTTATAGTAATGGGTTGCGGACTGTCAGGAGTTGTGGTCAGTATTCGTTTCGCTACTCATTAGATATGTTGCTGTAGTGTATGTTTGGTGACAACACTGACCAGAGATAGTAGACGTAAAAGCTTGTCTGCCCTCTGGACTGGACTGACTCTCATGTTGGTCTTGTAGAGCGATTGCATAGACTTTGAATACTACAAAGTAGTATTAGTGTCGACTTTAATTTTTCTTCAAAGCATTAAAAATGCAAAAAATTAAAGTGATATTAACTGCAAATTAATCTGGGTTACTTCTCATTTTTTCTATTAGCTATCTATATTGATATACACTGATAAGTTTAAAAAAGTTTACTTGATTTTTTTCAAGGGAGTTACAGCTTTCTCGAGTTTTCTTATTTTATATTTGGGCATTTTAAGAATATAATGAGGGTGAAATAATTTATTTAATTTTATAACTAAAAAATAATTGAAATATATAATTTATAAAATATTTTTAGAATAGAATTTTTCGACAATAGAAATCAAAAATTAACCTCTATTTTGTCACTTTTTCATGAAAGAAAACTTTATTTATGGACGAACCATAGAACATTTAATGAAAAAGTTTTATTTTTTAAAACTATTGAGTACAGACAAAACTTAAAGTCCGTGAATCATTAAGCGGATTAAAATATTTAGAAATGCAGAATAGATTGCAGTTATAATCCTTTATAATCCTTCTTATTACTCGAGTTTAAACACGGACTTTCTTCCGCTACTGTACTATAAATAATAAGTATTCATGCAAATATTTAATTTTACAGAACTTAAATATTTAAGTTCCAAAATAAAACAAAATTTATTTTTCAATAGATATTCCAGTTTCTATTAGATATATTAAGCAAATTATATCATAAATATTTTGAATATCTATAGAGTAATGAAACGGTTCATTTTTGATCTTATAAAAATTGGTCCTGTTCATACCCTCACAACAATGGTTGCTTAGTGCACCAATGATACATATAGTATAATGTTGGCAATCACTGCAAGCTTGTTCAGGGTCTCGTTGGTATTCATTGTTCAAGACCTTTGCAGTCAAGTGGAAGAACAAAAATTTCCTGATTTTGTTTGCATACAATCGAAGAATAAAATAGATTTACAATAAAAATATTTAAAATAAAACAAAATTATTTTTTGTTAACAGTAGTTATTACAAATATTTATATTTTAATTAAACATACTTATAGATGAATAAGAGTACCTTGATCAATATATATGCTTTAAATTCGGAAATATTTAATATATCTTCAATTCTATACCCCTTTGTATCCGATCTTAACATTGAAATGTGATTCAAAGTAATTGCGTGTTTATAACAGTGAAAATAATGCCTATTCTTTCATAGAGACCATTGAAAGTGATCCACATATATTTCTTTTATTTATTTCAAAGTTATAAATAATTTATATTTACTTTTAGTTAAATTCTTTGTATTTTTGTAGATCAGTATAAATAATGGATTGCTTTAAATGACTCCAAACTAAAGAGACATACATTTCGTTTATGCAGTATATCATCAATACTTAGAAATATCGATGTTTTGGTAAAAGACTATTAAAGTTAAATAAATTACCTTAACTTTTGTGCAGAAAAATGATAAATTGGATCCTGATTTAAATATGCCATCATCAATTTTGCCAGATTTTGCCCGAATTATCTTTCAAAGTAAAACGCCCTCAAAGACACAATTCAAGTTCAAAAGGATTTTTATCTAACAGTAAATACTGTATAATATAAGCAATGAATTAGTAGTTAAACAAATAAATTCGTGAATCGGTTGAGAAAGCACTTAAGGAGCCCGTAGGCCATTAACGGCAGACTAGGGTTGGTTCAAAACAGGAATAATTTCTATAAAAACATATTACACCTACGCGTATATTTTCGATTTCAAATCTATAAATGTATAGGGGCAGGTTTTGTAAAATTGTCTGCCTACATTGATCCGTGAGCCTGGTCATGACAATGATGAACGATCGGTCTTCATATAAATTATGACTCTCCACAAGAATTGCTTAAAAAGCCATTAACTCTTTGACATACTGTACAGAAAAACGATTACAAACCCAACCCTTACTTAAAATATAAATAATTGAGTAAAAATCGATTTACAATTATTACAAATAATTATTCAAACATTCATTAAAATAGTCATTAATTCAAAAACATTAATATATTATATAAAAACAATTGACTACTTAATCAAACGTTTTATTTTGACAATTATTCTATTCATTTGATTTATAAGATTTTTATATTAAATCTAATGGTATATAAAATTTTAAAATAAAAATTCAATATAATATAAAAAATATAAATTATTAATAAAATCCACAGAAAAGTAGTCATAAAAGCGAATCGTTTTATTGAAAGCTTATGGGAAAAGAAAATACATTTTGTAGTGAATTATATAATAAATAATTTGAAAAATAATGTTTTTCCTCATATAATATGTATTTATAAGTTTAAATGTCTGTCTAAAAGCTAACATTATGTTAAGTAATTTCTCAATAATTATGATGAGATTATTCTTTAGATCCATTCGCACGCAATCAAAAATTAACGTCCGATTGAAACGAGAAGAAAATTATATACCTTTTATGATATACAGTATACGAATAGAATTCATTTGATTCGTTGAAAACAATATTTTACTGCAGAGACAAATCAACTTCACATTAGTTTTGATAACTATTATTAAATATAAAATAAGAAATTGAATCATTCGTTATGTGAAACAAAACAAAATATGATATAATTTAATACCAAGATCTATATTTAGAATCAATGCATCTAGATTATGTTACAAGTCAACATTCAAGTACATATATTTTCAATTGGATATTTGATCTAATAATTAGATTCTAATTAATATTATAATTAATTTGTGAGTCATTAATGACTTATTATTGGCGATGTAAATGTAATCCCTGTTCACAATATCGGGTTATATTTAGACCATTTTTATATAGAATCTAATAATTCCCAAAAGACCTAAAAATATTGAGCTTGGACAACTTTAGAAGTGATAAATGATGAATGCATTGTGCTCGCGATCTGTATTATAGTATACAAGGATTTGATTCAACAATTCTCTCACTTTTAGACTCAGTTTTTGCTCAAATTTACATTTGAATACATTCTGAACGCAAGCATTGATTTACTGAAGACTCGATTTTTGACAAAATAAACAATCAGTCAATTCAGTCAATTCCGGTGCTCTTTGGAGACTAGCTTTGATCGATTGTTTCGGTTAGACTCAAGAAATCTGTCTTATTCTCGACAAACAGTATAATCAAAAGACGTCGGACTATACCTGACTCACAAAAGGCTATCAGATATAGTCAATGACAAGAAGTCAGTCAATTATACTAATTTACTAATTGGTATTCATTGTCAAAATGATCCGTCAGAAGAGAAGGAACAGGCAGATGGAGAGAGCGAGTAGGGATGAGGAGGTAGAAAGGATGGTAAGGTATGCAATGGTATGGTATAGAAAGTGAGAGTCTGTTTGATCTGTGTATGAATGCATTCTTACGGCTCAGATCTGATAGAAACAAAAGTTTTTGCGTAACACCTAATATGAAATTATCGTATATATTGGAAATGCTGTAACCCATGAGTAACAGAAATGTTTGTCTCAATACTCAAATAACAACATAATATAC
Source organism: Eueremaeus valkanovi (assembly GCA_034693305.1). NCBI lineage: Eukaryota > Metazoa > Arthropoda > Arachnida > Sarcoptiformes > Eremaeidae > Eueremaeus > Eueremaeus valkanovi. Next base: position 6,514 of record JAQIWA010000044.1, on the reverse strand, counting down.
ACAATACTATTGTATTAGAAAAACGCTTAATATATAGACTGACAACGAATAGATTGGTTGAGAGCGCGAAAGCCATTACAGTCGCCTCTCTTTTAGTCGTTGCCATCAATTTTGGTCAAATGGAGCCAAATCTGTGCAATACATGACTTCAATTGTAGTATCAATTAATAATGATATTAATGATGAAGAATACCATTAATTATAATTATTTTTTTAATTTTTATTTCATTCAATTGATTTATCAATTTTCAACATATACTGCACTGCAATAGCATTTCGTTTGAATCATATATTATATTTGGACTGATTTTAATGGTATTGTACTGTCAAACAAGGATCAGCAAGATGGTCTGGCTCATATTAATATACAGATAGGGCAGAGAATTATTATCATATAATATAATGTAAGAGTAGAGCAGAGAATAATATATATTATTTCTAACAATTAGTACAGTTTTTGCATTGAACTCAATTATATACGAATTGTTTGTTTCACGTTATTATACTTTTTCTTCACTTTGTCTGAATCGAGTGATCAGTATTAAGATTAGAAGACATCTCAAGTGAAAAGCAAACAATAGTGCACTGGTCTTGTGTCGACCTGAGCGCTGATGGACTCAAAGCAATTAAGAGCTGACTCTTATGTCGCTTAAGGACCGAAGAGATTGAATGTTATGATTGAAAGCATAGTATAGTTGTTGACCGGAATTAACAAAATGATTGAAAGCAAAGATAAGAATTTTTGCATTAATGATGAGTTAATATGCGCTCAACCGATAGGAATGAATGCCATTATAATTGATGTCTAAATATGATTAACGATTTGTACCGAACAGATTGATGTCAGTTCTCCAGACACTAGCCGTTCATTAGAGCCAACCCAGCCCTCAGACAGACTCGCGACAGACGGCTCTGACTTTTGACTTATAGCAAATGACTATGTTCAGGGTAAGGAATTTGCAAGCTCATCATCCTTGTGGCACAACTGAGATGAGTACAATTAGAATAGCTGAGAGAACCGTCCTTAGCTAAAAGCCTTGCAAGGTGATACAGTACATCACTTGAATCATGTAAGGCTATTTCATCGTGCGTTACATGAACAGATGAGACCACCTTGCACTTGTTTGGTATTGATTGGATGAAAATCGATTGCTTTCATTACTCCTTTATTAATATATTTGATTTAATTAATTGAAAATCTTCTGAATAGTCGACAGAAAATCAGTTCAAATGAATGATTGGATTATCTCTTATTAAAGAAGTATTAAAAAGTAAACTAATGAGCATCGAAGTAGAAAAGTGTGCTGGGCTTACATGCAATCATCTGAGTATTCATTCGACTTATCTTTATATTAATTAATACAATAAAACTATTCACACGAATGGTAACTAAAATAATAAATCAAAAACAAAACATTAATTTTTAATTTAATTAATTAGAAAAATGTGCAAAAATGTTGTAATAATTGGCGATATTTTATACAATACTCTGTTTTGCCATTTATTTAGTGAATTGAGTCGAAAGAGTGGACCAGAATATTCAAACTGATTACGTAATCGTATATTCGCGCAAATAATTGTATGTTTTTTGGGATCTTTGACTGCAATCACACTTAACTGTAATGCGTTTGTATAGCACAGGCAGACAGACAGGCATTTGCTTTAATGCCGTTGATTTAGTTTTGGGCCAAAAGTTAAATTGAGTTTCGCAACAAAAAAAAGTAAAAATAAAAGAATTGTTTTAATTATATTTTTTATTCAAAAAGTCGTACACATTATACAGAGTGGTTGATAAGTCTCTGCAACTTTAGACCATTTCTATGACCCAATTCAATATACAAAAATATCTAGATCATAAGTTGCAGGATATGTTAGGGTTTTGTTTTCTATATTCTATTGCTATAATTGGTTCTGGTACAATTTAATAACCAATCACTTTTTTGGATTACCGGTACTATACTCGGGAGACTAGCTTTGGGATTGAGAGTGAATTATCATTTACTCTGTAATACAAAATATACACAAATTGCTAAATATAATGGAATTCTCTAAAACTATTCGGGTAACTTTGATAACTGCTTTAATAAAAAATTTTAATTTGGAGTAATTATTATTTTTTACAGTCAAATACTATTAAAATATTTGAACAGCTATTTGACTCTGTCTGCAGTCTGCATGACTCTCGCTATTAATACGTAAATCAATTTTATTGCATATAATTATTATTATTCTTATATTAATACCAAAAGTCAATAAAAATGATAAGATATGAGACAACGATTGCTATATTTTATTGGTATAATTAGTAGCAATTAAATTAGGATGAAGAAAAAGAACAGGGTTAAAAAGTTTAAATTCTAAAAGTTTAGATCTGGAAGATTTTATTTTCAGGTCAATAGCATTTCAAATAGGCTCAGATGAGCTGAACAATTATGAAAACTCAATGTTTATTGCAATCAAAGAATCCTTTAATACCAAAATCAAATCTAATATTAGTATTAATTCATTTTTATTAACTTAATGGCATAAAAATCAGTGGGTTGTGCCAGTTCCTAAGTTCGGAATCAAAAGCATCAATAGCAATTGCTTAGACCTCCTTTTCTCACCTATGCTAAAATTCCCATAGAGTTAACAACAAGTACTCTGAAATAGATTTTCAGTATAAATAGTTATACTCTGTATATAAATAATATAACATTACATTCTGTGTGCCATATATTTAGGAACTTGCTCATATTTATAATATATTGATTTCGGCTAAAATTCAAGAATAATATGATTGAGAAATAAAATTCTTATGAGAACACAAACGATAATAATTGGTATCAAATGTAAGAATGATTTGTTGGAAATGAAATGTCGAGAGATTTTTTGCAACATTTTCTTTGTCATAAAAAGGCGTGAAATCAAGAAACGAATGGATGAAAGAAAGAGAAGAAAAATAAATAAATAGAGAAAAGAATTCTTCAATAGAATTGATAGAAACTAATGGAGAAATGAGAACAACAGATATCACACCTGTCTCTCAGTCTGTCCCTTGAATTCAGCATTTAATTTGTTTTTTATTAACAGTTGTGATGTGATCATCATTGGATGTGATGACCCATTCCTTCCTAACTGTTCAACACAAACAAACATTCTTTTGATTGCTTTTAAAACTTTGTTTATGGCATTCAATTAGCATATAATTGATTGAAAATGCGTTCAAATGTTACCGAATACATAATGTGCTCAAAACTTTTGAAATACCTGTATACTTGTACTGGATCAGCTTCTTATTTATTATTCTGTTAATCTTAATTCAATTAGGGTGAATTGATATATTGATTTTTTTTTATCATTTTTTTCAATTAGCAAATTGTGTTAATTCAAGTTTAAACGTGATTTCATATTAATTGAAAAATTTAATATCAGAAACAAAATCTGATTGTTTTTTACAATTATTTTGTTTGGATTTTATACTTTGAATTTGCAATAAATTAGGTTTTTTTTAATGAGATTTAAGGGTAAAACGGGTTTACACTTTGTATCTGTGAAATAAACAGAAGAAAATGCACTTATTTTTTGCCTCCAATTAAAGCAAATGACTCTTGTGTTTGAATTCGAGCGTAACTTGAACTCTCATATATTTGAAGCGTCAAAACAGGAATCAAATGAGAATTACTATATATTATGTTAAAAGGTGTGAAAGCTGTGTAACCAATCAAACCTATAATCTATTGCATAATCCAATCCTATTTGAGATTTCCATTGATTCGCCCAATTAATAAAAATATAGTTGTAGAACAGATTAAATTCAATGTGAGCTTGCTTAGAAGAAATAAAGTGTAACTTCTTTACTGCAATCAGAATGAAAGGAATTAAAGAATTTTAATGACATTTTTGAATTAGATTCTGCTTTACATATACTGTATATACCATATATATATAGAGGTATATAATACACGTCTATAAATATTTAATTACCTAAAAATCAATAATTTATTTCATATTTATTAATAATTTTATTATCAATGAAAGCAAAAGTTTTTAAACAGAATTCCTTTAGATTTGAATAATTTTTGACATCAATATAGATCTGAAATCAATATTTGTTTTCTTATGCTAACTGTCATTATAGTGAGAAAGCAATGAGAATATAAGGAAAATAGAAACGGGAACAAAAAAGTATCCGAATTATCATAAAATAACTTATTTTTCAAATTTAAAATAATGTTTAGAAATCAGAGAATGCGATCATTTTATACATTTATTTTTAGTGTAATTTAGCGGAAATATTCGCTTAAAGACTGCACAACTGATTACGACATATCGCCAACGAATGCATTAGAATTAAACCATAAATTGAAAGAACAACTCACCAGAGAATACGGCATATATTCAATGACTTTTCATATCTATTTCCAATTCATTTCAACCCAACGTTCAGTTAATAAAAACATTTAATTAAAGAAAAAAAATATGAAAAGTACTGCTATTTTACGTCTATTATTGGTTTTAATAAAAGAAAGCATTCTGTATAAGGATTGAGAGCAAAGTTGTACAAAGACAGACCACCTGGGATCACATTTCATTAATTTCTCAAAAACTCATTGATTTTTTATATTCTTAGAAATTATTTTTTCAGAAATTAACTGTTAATAAACCAAAATTGTGTAGATCTTTGAAAAACAAATTAGACAACTGACGTCGACTTATGACCTAACCTGGATATGAATGAACATATTCCTATATACTGTATGCTCTAGTTTAATTTGTTTATATCGAAATCTTCTCATTCATGAATTTTGACTGAATATTGTATTGGAATTCAGTTTTGAAGTCATTTGAATAGAGAGTTAAAAATAAATTTTTATAATTACGTCAACAAAATGAAAGAAAATTATCAGAATGATCTGTCTCACTTTTGTTTTCACTGTGATATAAAAACATTGAAATTCTTTTCTATTAAATACATCTAATAATTCATTTAATCAAATCTGCGCTAAAATTAAATATTTGTAAGAATTGGGAATTTTTATTAATTATTAAAAACACATTTAGTTTTCAATTTATTCGTCAAATATTGCTTTTTAGTACTTAATTGAAGCAAAATTTTTAATGAAAATTATTTTAATTAATAAAAACAAAATAAAAGTGAGTCTAATAGGTCTGAATACTATATGGATAGAAGTTGTGTCGAAAATATATAATAATTGAATTATTGAATGCATTTGTGAGTAAATCACTGTCGACTACATTAAGCCATACAAATCACATACTCTTATTCGCAGTCATACGCAATCATAATATTAGGTAATCATAAATATGAGTACTCAGTATATCGTCAAAAAAGACTGACTTCTAAATTGAAAGCTTTGTATAATTGCCGAACGATTTCGCAATAAAAGGCAAATAATATAATATCGATTAAATGTTGAATGCATTAGTCGTTCCCAACGGAACGTAATCTAAATATTAGAAGCCTTTTATACACTATTTCATATTTTTTTACATTTTTAATATTTCAGCCTCAAATCAAACGAGACAATTGACACACAGCCTCTTTGACTAAAGTTACATTGATCAACATTTGATCACTTAAAATAACATAGTTGCAATTTGCATGAACATGTACTGTACAGTACTTTGCAGTTGCTATCAAATAGAGCTTAGACTATGTTTAGGCTATTCTGATGATTCAAATTTGTAATTAAATTGTTAGTTAGGCTTAAAAATTAATAATAAGAGTAACAATATTTTGAAAAAATATGTGTAAATCTATTTTTTCACTTTTTGTGACTCAGATTGAAATTTTAATCCTTTTGTCAGAAGGATTATAAAGAGACGAATTTAGGGTATAATCAGTCGGTTTATAAGCTTATATGACATGGATGTTCCAAGGGTATAGTAAAATACTCTAAGTTTTAAATCTGGCAAAATACTGTATACCCTAGGACTATTAACTTTAATACAGGATAAAAATGGTGGCGTTTCTTATGTAAATGAATGAATGAATGAATGAATGAATGAATGAATGAATGAATGAATGTGGAACATATTTCATTAAATTGTGTCAAATATTGAACGATCAAATCGATTCTGTTGTGTCGAAGAATATTTGAAATCATAATTCATTTGCAATACTTTGAGTCAATTATTGACTGCAATGTGTTATCAGTTAATCTGTACTTATTATGTGCGACACAACCCAACACTAATTCAGGATAATTAAGAGTCAAATAATCATCTCTTCCTCTGAAGTCAACACTTTTCAAATAATCCAAAATGACCCGAGTCATACTATTTTCAATCAAACCCATATGACATGTTCACCTAGGCACTGTATATTCGATGAAATCGGATCATCAGGCAGTAGATTTATATTTAGTTAAAAGCAATTATCCGCAAGCTTTTATCATCCTGGTGAGGGCAGATTGGAAAGTTGTCCGGCACAGCAGAGATAGGCAATGGGGAGGGCACAGGTGGGGGTAACCCCCTGTGATTTTGGATTTTGGCTGACCCCCCCTCTGAT
>JAQIWA010000043.1:0-63812 GCA_034693305.1 Eueremaeus valkanovi | reverse complement strand
TTTCTAACCATTGTATTCGAAACGCCTTTAAATAATTTGATACAAATATTGTCACAAAAAATATTCGATACAAAAGAAAAGTTAAAATAATTTTGTTTTAATATTCAAATTGTAGTAAAAGTGTTGAAACCTTTTGGGAAAAAATTATGTTATGTTTATCTAAGAATCATAATTAGTAGAATTAACAGTATCAGTTTATGAAGAATCACGATGATCTTGTTTAATTTTCAAAAACCTTGTGGTAATTAAATTTTAATATATTTAATAATTTGTAAATTAATTTTAGTTTTAACTAATCCTTAGTTATTGTTGTTTACATAATCTTATGAAATATTTTGCCGATTCTTGCTATTCATGTAATTATTAAGGTTTGAAAAATATGTTTCATTTTCAGTAATACTGTTATGTCTTATATTCTTGTTGTCATTATTCGTATATTGGGTTAATTTGTTTGCATTGTAGACACTATTGCAGGAAATGAAGTCAATTAACATATTTTGTCGATTCATTTCAGACTCAATATAATCAATAAGTGAACCAATATTTGCCAATCGCTTCTCTATATCCGATTGATTGCTAAGATTTTTGCTCTCATTTTCAGTGACACTCTTATCAATAGTATCGACAAAATGCTTGATACGAATGCACCGGTCATTTAAACTCATTCGACTGAATCGGAACCCATTGTAAGCGTTGTTCAAATCCAAGACATTTAAGGTTTGTTTGAATTTGGATTTCGCGACAAAAAATTGTGTCAAACGAATGAACTTAATTGCAATTCTGTCGGAACAGTTCAAAACGAACAACTTGTTTGATTTGCTGTCAAAATTCATTTCATCCGAGTAGAGGTTATTCCTATAGCAGTGCCACGTCTTCTGTATCAACACAATTGCCGCCAATTTCTTAAGCCTTCGCTGACTATTCGACTCTTCCTTCTCCACTCTAATGGCCAGACCAGCGCCTATAATACCGGCCGGTAATGCAAATAATGCCACTCCCAGTATAGTGAACAGACTGGATACTAATTTGCCCCACCATGTGACCTAGTTCAAATTTAAATCGAATAATGTCAGACAAGTTAACTTAATATTGAATGAATGCATACATTAATTCTGTCTCCGTATCCAACAGTGGAAAGAGTTATGACCTGTGAATGAAATGCAATGAAAATTATATAAATATTTATATTAATTCAAAATCAATAAGTTTTTTGACATTTGTTCTATCAATTGATATATTATTGAACTATAAGACTGTTTAATACAGTATAAAGTAGTGTATAGTTTGTGCTTACAGCCCACCACATGGCCTCAGCCAGGTTATTGATCTGACTGCCTTTCACATTATTCTCCAACATATATGAGATGTACGCGAGTATAAAGATTGAAATGAACTGGATATAGATCATGATCAATAGCTGGTGCATCTGATCGCGTATGACATTGATGAGTAGATTCCAGGGCTGGATCTGCCGGCGCAAAGTCAAGACCTGGAAGACATGGAACAGTCGATGAAAACCACGAAAGGCTGAAATAGCGAACACTTCGATGCCGTTACGGATGTCGACGACCAGCACAACAATAGACAGAACTATGACAATCAGGTCGAGCAGGTGTGAGGGCACCCGTATGTACCTCCATCTGCCTCTCCATCCGCCGCCGTACTTGTGCTTACACGAAGACGACCACAATCTGAGTATGAATTCATTGCAAAACCAAACGACAATCACTTTTTCCAATACAGACATCACTTTTGAGGCCAATTCTGAATATTTAGCGATCGTTGAGAAGACAGTGAATATAAGACATGTGAAGACAATAATGAATACGAATATATGATAACTGAATGCCCAAAATGTTTTCGGTTTATTGAAAAAGTTATAGACTTTGTATTTGCGTTCATATGCTTTGCTTTTTTGGTTAAGAAATTGAAATTCCGATACATTTGTCGTCGATTTCTGGTATTTCTTTTGGAATTGTTTTTGTAGTTTTATCTCTCGTTTCGATTGGATTTCCTTCAGTAGACTCAGTAGTATTGATGTCGAAGAAGAGGAAGGATTTTGAACCGAAGTAATTGAATTGACGTAAGAATTCCAGTCATTGTTCGCATAGAAAGTGCTGTTTATGTCTCTTCTGAGCGATTCCACTGAAGAGTATGTCTGTTCAGGAAAATCAGAGGAATTGGAGGCACTTCTGGTGCGAAATGAAACCGTTGTTAACATTGTTTTAACACAAAATACAATAATTTACTTTGAGTTCATTTAATTTTTTTTTGTTTAAAAACTTATTAACAATTAATTAATATTTAATTTATGTCTTAATCGCAGTTAAGTTCAAGTAATTATATAATACACATAATTATAATCAGCATCAATTGATGAAATATCTCAATAACTGATCTGTTACATATTGATTGCTGTTCAATATAAGGAATGATATGAAACACTTGAACAGACAGTCAATATCGGCTCTCATACAGTGGTTCAGAAGCAAAAGAAGAGGTTTTCGTTTTAACGAAAACTTTGTAACTCTCGTCACAAGAATATTAAACATAACTATATCTCAATTCAAAAGTTAGTAAATTTTTGTCCAATCAAATCAACTCTGAGTTCAATAAGCAATCAATTGAAGAGGAATTTTATGTTCAAGTGATGTCTTAATTATTATCTTAAATAAATATTTTATGTCTACTTATGGCCAATAATATTAATATTATATTAATCGACTGTACGATAAAGAGTCGGTAAATCTGTTTGTTATCTCCAATACATTTCAAGACTATTATTCTGGTTATCAACGATCGGATGATTTCATACATTCGACTGCTATTCAAAAAAATAGTTGAAAATATTATTTCATTTATTATTACAGTACTCTATAAAAGCTAAAAATGATACCAATTTGGTGTTGAAAATGTGCCAGTACTATACTAGCGAATATTGATCCTGTTGTCAATTCAACCTTGGCATTTAACTGAAGAGTATAATCAAGTCGGAATGAAATTGAACATTAAATATAATCTTGTAATTTATGAGTTGAGCGCAAAAATTTTGAATAAAAGTTTAGGACAAATGACGAAAAATAATATGATTTTTGCATACATTTGAACCAAACTCTCTATTAGTTAATATTTCTGTATATATTGTATAAATCCATAGAAATTGTATATAAAATCAGTTTCTCTATAAAGTAGTTGTGTTTTAATAAATCCTATTTTTGTAGTAAATTAAAAGTTTATTGAATTTATTGTAAGTAAAGAATACATGGATTAGAATGACATGAATGCAGGTATAGAGTCATTCATTGGGTATATTATATGTGTCCACAACTGTATGAACCGATAGTTACCACTGGCTATGAACAGGGATTGTCTGGCAAACCATTTCACGGGAAATAAAAAACTCAAATGAATTGAATGTAAAAGTAGTTCAGAGGACATGGATTGAATCGACGCCCGCATCGCCACTGCCAGTGCATTGGTAGGAACGGGATGGGAGTCTGCACGCAATCATAGCATACGAGTCCCAATCGGTTCCCATTGGTGTCCATTCGATGCCCGAACCGATAGCGCAGACCAGATATGGATTGAGTGAAATCCATTGCCGATTGAGTCGGCACCTGTATTGCAGGTCTGGTAGTCTTTATAGTTTTTAATTGTGCTTTTAATCCATTTTTTTCTTTTTAGACATTTATTCAAATAATTGTTTTTTGTATTTATTTTTCGTTTACTTATAGTTCGCAGACATAACAGACCGGACGGGCATTATAGCGGTCGAGAAGATCGCGTGCACGGCTGTGGCCAACCCCTGCGGTCAGTGCTCTAGCACTGGGTGTCATCGAAGTGGACCAGTAGTCCATTCCGAGGAAAGAACGTTAGCATTGAATGCAAGAGTAATCCAAATATTATTATATTTTTAATCCTTTTTTGGTTTAAAATAATTTATTTTTTTAATTGAACTCAAGTTTTGAAACAAAAATAATTAATTTTTATATTAATTAGAATTCACTTAACATTTGTCTCGACTCTTATCAGACAAACCCGTATTCGTTAGACACCGAACGGTCGAAGAGATTGAACGGGAAAGGGATGTAGACCTGAAAGAGCTCAGATGAGGAACAGTAAGAGTAAATGACTGACTGTACGCACGGGGTGTGTGCGCTCGTATTGCATCCATAGTACAGTTGAGTCGGGTATTACTGTCCCGGTCTTGGAGTCATTACTAATCGGCCGGACGTATACGCAAAGGACCGGCGCCTCTGAACCTGAAGTGCCCGACCATTACATCATCGAAGAGGAGAATAAACTTTTTTTAGGCGCTAAAGCACCTGATTATTAGTCGACATACCTGTGCACTGCGCTCGTAGTTCGGTGCACATGAAATATTTTTTTTAATTCTAATTAAATAAAAGTTTTTTTTGTGAAAATAATTTTTTTTAGTGTTTGAGTGAATACTAGACTGACATCTATTGGACAAATGTTTTGGGAAAAATTGTGATACTATTTGAAAGCAGAACATTTACCTAAGAATTAATGAACATCAGTACAAATGCAGAACTTTTCATATACAGGACATATTGAGGACATATTCAGGACTTTTTAAAAAGCGATTCATTGTTTCCAATTGTATTTTGATTTGATTCCGAGCTTTCAATTCATACAGTTTTTGTGTCAATAATTACAATAATTTAATGTCTTATAAAAGTAAAGTTTCCCGGACAGTATATTGCCCGGGCCAGGCCCTCGCCTGACTGACCCCCGTCTGGTCACCCTGGTTACAGGTGTGGTCCGTAACAGAAGTCACGACTCTGTTCTTGATTCGACTGCTCTGTCCGGCCAACTGCCTGTCCATCAAAAGTTTTGCTACATTTTCAAAGCCAATTTGACCCTGTGCTCACTCAATATTAGGGAATGATCTTGTAAATTACAGTAGAATATAGGAAATTATTCATAGGTAAGATATGTTTTCACAGATATTAGTCAAAAATTATGAATAATTTTAAATAATGTTTAAATTAATGCAAAAAATAATATAATAAAAGAGAAAATAATTTTTAAATTAACATAAAATTCTAAATGATTTCAATTAAAGCTAAAATTACAATAAGTTTCTGTTAATAATATTTTACAAAAAGTTTATTACAATTTATATATAATTTGATTATAGATCTGAATATACAGTCAATCGATTCAAATATCAAAACGATTTTCTTCTCTTTGTATTCAAGAGATTAACTCTTTTCTGATTATCACATAATAAAAGGTTTTGATCGCTATTAGGATTAGTCTTGGAGTCCATAATCATTTCGACAACCATTTGGTTTTGCATCAATCGATTGGACATCTGTTCAATGGATGTCATCTTAGAGTCAATCCTGTCTTTGATCACAACTAAACTCATTTCCAATCTCTCTATCTTTGACTCTAACTGTGAGTTCGAGCCATAAATTCTCATTTCATTTGCGCCTATTTTACGAACAATACTATCGACAGAGTTCTGAATGACCTTTACTTTATTCATCACATCTAACTGTCCGTCTTTGTAGCTCTGGAGCACATTCTTTATGTCCAATGGTCTCAACAGTTCTTTGAATCGACTTTTGGCGATAAAAAACTTCGTGAGTCTAACGAACTTATGCGCAATGTTTTCGTAATCGTGTTGTTTAAACAAATCCATTGGCTTGTGCTTGAAGAATGATGAGACGGCCAGGTAGTTTGCGTTGGCCTTGTAGCAGCGCCACATGCACTGGATGAGCACGGCGGCGGCCACCTTCTTCTTCTTGCGCTGTTGGTTCCGCTCCTCTTCCTCCACCTTCAGAGCCAAACCGGTGCCAATTATACCGGCCGGCAGTGCGAATATGGCCACACCTAATACGGTGAACAGACTGGATATCAATTTGCCCAACCATGTTATCTGTGCACAAAAGGATACCGACAATCGATATGAATATGTTTTCAATTTTAGATAAATATTTGCTTTAAATTAATTATTAGTTTTAATTATATTTCAATTTATTCAATGAATTTGTATTATCTGAATAAAGTTGAGATAAATTGTTTGCCAATCAGTAATATTGTGACTATAATACTGGCAATTATTGTGCAAAAAAGTTATCAAATTATAGTCTATTTACGTAGGCTTTAGAAATATAATTCGTTTAAACTCTTATTTCTTGAATAAACTTATTTTTTTGATAACTTTTATGTATTATTAGTATTAATACATTTAATGATAACTAAAAAATTTAATGAAAAGACTGTTTGTTTGAAATGAATTTAAAAATACGTGAAAACAGTGTGAATAACAATAACAAGTGGTTATACGCACCGGCACTCTATCTCCATATCCGATCGTTGATAGCGTAACCAACTGTAAGGATAGTGAGAAAAGTTGTCAATATTTGTCATCAAAATTGCAATCATGAATGGGTAGGGAGTAAATGGCCCGAACCTACCGCCCACCACATGGCCTCTGCAATGCTATCGAACTGTTCGTTTTCATCCTTTTCCACGATATATGTAATGTATGCGAGAATACATAGAACTATAAACTCGATGTAAAATATGATAAACAACTGTTCCCTTTGGTCGTAGATGACAGATGAGAGCACTTTCCAGGGCTGGAGCTGTTTCTTGAGAGTCAGGATCTGAAGCACTTGAAAGAATCGATGAAAGCCTCTGAAGGCTGAGGCGGCGAACACTTCGTGACCACTGCTCGGATTGATTGTTAAGACGACTATCGATAGTGTGATTACAATAACGTCCAGCAGACGCGACGGCACCGACAGGTACTTGATCTTTCCGCGCCAACCCTGGTATTGGTTTTTGCAAGAGGACGACCACATTCTGATTATGAATTCACTGCTAAACCATATGATTATAACTTTCTCTAATAAGTACAGGAAATGCATTGCACCTGAAATACAGTCAAAACCTTTGGATTAATTAAAAACCTATTGTTTTATATGTGACGGATAAGACTAACCGACTTGAAACTCCTCTATTGTGGAAAATACAGTCACAATTAGACAGGCGAACACCATTATGAACACAAGTATGTGGTAGCTTATGGCCCAAAAACCTACCAGGTTTCAAATGAAATATATGTTTGAAAAATCAATTAATTCAAGTTTATATCAAAAAAGTATATATTAATAATTGCAAAAATGAATAACAGATTAAAGCTTAAAATTTCGTTATTCAATCAAGTTTTTAAAATATAATAGTTAATATATCTGAACTTATCATGTTCATTTTGCTAATTTCAAAGTTCTAATATATTTGTTTCCTAACATAGTGTAAAATATTTAAAAAAATTTAAAAAATGAATCAATTGTTAAAAATGACTGATTTTTAGTCTCAATTCGGATGTGCAAGAGCTTCTAGGTCTTTTATATTAATAGAATGAGAATTGTTTATTTGCCAATGCTGAATTAATATACCGGTTCTAAAATACTAAATTACTTGGTGCGTGAAAATATATAACACAATTAAATAAGACTCTAAAGGCTGGCAAATTATTTTTTGTCTAGCACCTTTTGCACGTTAAAGAGACCCTGTCTGTACTGTCTGTATTTTAATTTTTCAAATTGTAATAAATAATTCTTTTGCGTAAATAAATTGAATAAAAATTGTGTTTATATTGAATACGAATAGTGACTAACCTTTAGGATAGTTAAGAAAGTTATAAACCCTATACTTCTGTTTATAATGTTTAGTTTTCTGATTGAAATATGTATGCATTCCGAGAACACTTCCCAGTTCTTCGTCCGACTCCCGGCACTCCCGTATCGTACGCTTGTTATTGACCTCCTGTAACATCGCCAGTATTTTGCGTGTGGTATGAGCACTGGTATTATTAAATGTCTGAACACTATCGAAGTCAAATCCGTTGACATTTTTCTGTATAACAATTTGAGGAACGCCGGTATCTTTGTTCAGAACCACAACACTATTCCTCTTCGTCTGGTAGAGTGAAAGCGGTTGAGAAGATCGGTTGAAATCGCGCTGAACTCTATTCAACATTATTTTCTTCTATTTTTTATAACTTTCTTAAATGTATTTTCAGATTATATATTGATAAACACAAATGCGTTGAAAGTATTTTATATGAAAAACATATTTGATTTCATAACAAACTTAAAACAAAATTATTATTCAAATAGTTTTGAAGAAGTTGTCAGTCGTATCAAAAACTTTTTAAAGTAAACCTAAAAATAATAATTATTATTATTAATATTGTTTACTACGAACGGAAATGCTTTACATTACGATTAATACTCAATAGCTATTCAAATATATTACTGAGAAATGTATGTTGGGTACATTTTTGTCTAATCTGTATTTTGGTGAACACAAGAAATCGATTGATAAGTTTAAGAAATAATTATATTTAAGACATGAAAAACGATTAATACGCCACTCGAACACAACTCTAACTTATTAGATAAGGTATTCGTCTTTGAGTCGATTTTTTTTAAACAAATGTTAAGAATTACTTATTTCTCGTATCACTTGTTTTATACAGCCTTTCGATAAATTAGTTTCTGCACAGAACCTATCAATTGATTGATGGCATGTTATGATATACAGAGTATACTCTTAATTCAATAGCTATTACATTGATCTTTGATATGACATATCCTCTCTTTTTTAGTTCCCTATCCCCTCTCCCTGTCCTCTGCACAGCATTTCTAGCTATAACCAGATAATTAGCCAATTATTGATTGCAGTTTAAGTGAATTGCAGTACTTATTGATAGCAACAGTGAAATTGGTGTCAAATACTCGGATGACTTCACGAATGTTTCCACAAAAATAAAACTTTTGTATATTTTTAATAATATTGATATTTATTTACAGATTGATTGAAAGTGAGATGACTTGAGTTGGCAATTAAATTGTCAAACATTTAGAGAGTGATCAGACAAACACTTCAGATGTTGTTTCAGATCTGATTTAAAGAGCTTTTTGTTCTTCTCTGCAATTTTTCTGATACGAAGTTCACTTGGGTTTGAATATTATCTCTAAAGAAAATGAGAGACAAAACGCTCTCTTTTTTCTTAACATTACTTCTGATATAGTATTTTGGTTTGAATTGGTTTTTAGACTTGGATTTTGCAATGAATTAGACTTTTTGTCTGAAGTTGTGAAAGAAATTTCTTGTGAATTAAATCTCAACGATATTAATGAAAATCTAAATGTCTGACTAGTATTCATACTTTTCATGTTTACTGATTATAATTCCGTATAATTCTTAGTAAAACTTTAAAACATTCTTAAAAATCATTGAATAAAAATCATATTTTAGTTAAGAATTTGAATTTATATACGAATTAATATTTTTTTAAAAAACATAATTTACATAAAAATTATGTAATAGTAAAGTATGTGTAATCAATAAATCTTTTATTGAGTAGAGATTACATAATAATTCACTTAAAATATATTAATGTTTTTTATGTTTTACTCTAAGTTTCAATTTATGAGAAAATATGGCGAAAAAAAACAAAATATCTGCGAATTCATTAAAGTCTAATCGATTAACTTGAATGCCGACTACAACAGAAAAAACGTGATTTGATTATTAGATTCAGACAATTAAAGCTAAAATAGTTGTTAAACAAATTGATTGTATGTTTTCACTGTGTTTTCAATGGCAGTCATCTAAAGTATAATATATTCAGTGAATTCTTAATTCTCATGGCCTTTGAATTCACAATAAGCAGAATTAAATTTCTGATAGTTATTACACAAAAACATGTGATTGATCTGAGATTCTCTGATCCAATGCTTATTTAAAATTCTGACTACAATTTATATACATTAGAAATGATTAATCTATTGGTCATATAAATCAAATGAATTTAAATTATTCTTTAAAAAAACTTTTGTTTAACTGTTATTTTCGTTATTCCGTAAGAATTCTTGTTATAACACATAAAATATGACTATTTTTATAATATTATACAATATTATTATTAGTATAAACACGAATCAAACAAATCAATTAAAATGTTTATATAATTTACCCAAATTTTTAGCACAGATTTGAGAGTTCATTAAATTCCAAGTGCACTGTAAGGACAGACATAAAACATAAACACGCTTTAGATGTGCATACAGTTTAACATTTCACACGATTTATTAATTTGGGTTAATTCCCACTAAATATTTACTTCAATATATGTTTTGGCGACTAATTTGCAATTCTTGATGAGTTTTAAAATGTTTTATAACCTTTTAAACGGAGTGTTTGAAATCAATTTCATTCCCGGAAATTCCCGAAATTCCTTAAACATCTTAATTGGTTTTTTGATCAAAACTTTTACCTGAATTTACTGCCATAAATAACTTCGCCGAATACAGATGAGTATTTTATAAACAGATCTTGCTTGTTAATATTCAATTCCTTGGAAGCATTAAAAAATATTTAGCCTTTCTTATAAACCAGACATTCTTCGAGATTCTGTATTAAAGGTAAAAATGACATAATTTTTATAACATTATAAGAAAATTCTTAAATTTAACCTAACTTTACATGAGGGTAATTTTCATAATTATCAAGTTCAATTGGAATATTTAATA
The DNA here is from genome assembly GCA_034693305.1 of Eueremaeus valkanovi. Taxonomy (NCBI): domain Eukaryota; kingdom Metazoa; phylum Arthropoda; class Arachnida; order Sarcoptiformes; family Eremaeidae; genus Eueremaeus; species Eueremaeus valkanovi. The sequence goes on along the minus strand of JAQIWA010000043.1, from coordinate 53,229 downwards.
ATCTCTTATATATGAAAACTATTTAATCCAGTTAATATTTATGATTGCGGAGAATATATTTCCTAAAATTCATATTTAGTATAATAAATGTGAATATTCTTTAAATCTTTTAATTACATTTACCGAAAAACGAATTGCCCCCACCTTTGAATTTGGAGCCAGAAATACGGCGAATATTTGAGTCATTGTATTCATGAATAGTTTAATATCCAGGGGTTTTTATTTTTATCGTTTGCTTTGTCAAAAATTCAACTCATTTTCCCCGATATATTCAACTTATCAACTGAAGTAAAAATTAAAATCACAAATAAATTCAAACCTTGACTCAAATATTTGCAGTATTTTTGGCTCCAAATTCAAAGGTGGGGGAATTGGTTTTTTGAATATCCTATTGAGCCTGCTCATTTAACTCAAATAAGATATTATGTGAAGAAAAGATGACTAAATGTTGAGATAAATGTAAGACATGTTATTTATTAGAAATAGATAATATTTATTAGTAATTGGAACCTGGCATTATTAATTATGAACTGTGTCAATTTTCAATTTAGTTCACATACAGTACGTGTGCATATCATAAATTGCACTTCAATTCACCCAAACTTTTATTTCTAGAAGTGTTTGCTTTAAATTGTTGGTTAGGTTAGGAATAACACTAATGGGAAATCTGGGAAAATTTAGGAAACAGGTTAATCACTGAATATTTAATCAGGCATAAATATGAGATGTATTTACTCAGATTTATTCAATTAATTCGAAAAAAACTTTATTTACTTCTCCAATGTCTGGCATTTTAATAAAAAAGTATTAATAAAAAGATAATGTTATGAATAATAATTGAAAATTCACTCAAAAAATATAATCAATTCTTATGTTAATGAAAATGAATTTTATTTATGAACAAAAATTTTACTTAATTTTTATGAAAATTACAGAAAAAGTCAATGTTTTTTGAACAGAATTGATGAGACATTTGAGAGATTTGTTTTCCAATGAAAAAAGTTATAAAAATAATTTTGAATATAATTATACAAAAATATGTTTTAAATGAATTATAGAATAGAAACAAAAATATAAATTCTTTTGCTTTTAAAATAATTTGTAAAACAATTCAAATTATATAAAAATTGAGAAACAAATCGTTTGAGTCATTAGATTAAAAAAATATTTGAAAAACGAATAATAAAATTGAGAATAAAATACAATAAGTTATTGCAATAATTATAAAAAATAATCACTCATTCATTCAATTAAAATAATAATTATTATTATAATAGAAAAGTATTTGAATTAATATTACATAAAATTGAGTATATCTTAATCAACCTAAGGATGGACTGGATGTCGGGCACTGGATGTCTATCGGAATACCAAATGATCTATGAATTGATGAATCAGTCTATTCTTCATTCAGTCCTATTCTCACGCAATCTCTGCGATATCGGCCAACGATAGCCTCTTAGGCCTGTCTTGAGTCGACTTTTTGGCAAATGATAAGAATATCTGTTCGAGTGTTGTGTCCCCGACCTGATAGTCCTCCAGATTCAGTTCCTCTTTGGCCGTCTCCATTATCTTGAACAGGTAGGACCAGGACACAGACTTGTCCGGTGGTATGTGGTAGAAGATCAGTGTTTGGTGAATGTCCTTGAGCTGAGCACTGGTCAGCCTGTCCTCCACATAGACCTGGACGTCATCCAAGTAGTCCTCGTTTTGTGCGACTAAGTCAGGCTTCAGTTTGATGATCAATGAGTATCCCTGACCAAACTTTGTGCGCAGGTATTGCGTCGAACCGATGCACTTGAACTGGCCCGCGGCCATTATGGCGATCCGATCGCACAGGGCTTCGCATTCGTCCATCGAGTGCGAGGACAGTATGATTGAAGAGCCGCTGTTGTACTGTATGTCACTTATAGCGACCCACATCTTACGTCTGGCCACCGGATCCACACCCGATGTCGGCTCGTCTAACAAGACAACTGGTGGCGAACCTATCAGTGCCATAGCCAGTGATAGTTTACGTTTATTACCGCCGCTATAGTTCTTGCACTTCCTCTGCGCGTGATTTTGAAGATCAACTTTTTTGATCAGTTTATTCACTTCCAGTCCTATATCTCTGTCAGATATACCCCGCAGTCGGCCGTACAGATAGAGGGTCTCAAAACTATTCAATCGATCTAACAGTGCATCGAATTGCGGACAATAACCGATTTGTGACTGATATTCAATTTTATTGTTGAGCAGATCATTGTTTCCGATGAATGCGTTGCCGTAAGTCGTCTGTAGGTCACCCGTAAGCATCCGGAATGTCGTTGTCTTACCGGCGCCGTTGATGCCAAGCAGTCCGAAGAACTGTTCTTTGCCGACAGCAAAGCTCAACTGATCAACGGCTAAGAACTTTCCGTTTGAGTATCTCTTCATTAAGTTGTGGACAACAATGGCTTCCTCTGACATATGACGCGCGGATATGATCTTCTCGGCTCTCATGCGTTCGTCCATAACGTCTCCGTCGGCCAGATTTGGCGGTTTGATTGTCGTCAGGTTAAACGACTTCTTGTTATGGCTACTGAACAGAGATCTGACGCCACGGAAGATGCCTTTCGAGCGGTTCTTGAATAAACCGCTCAACAGATTGGTGTCGATTGCGAACAGAATAAGCCAATAGAGAAAGCCGTCGAATACCAACATTGCTATCTCGTCGTTGACGCCCAACCAGTTGAACCAGAAGAATGGGTGCTGGAATATACACTCATTGCCACAAACCTCTGCAGTAATCAGAATAAACAATATTTTAATCCCATTTATAAACAAACTATTGTTTGATTTGGGATTAGAGTTAAGAAGAAAAGAATTGCAATAAATTCTGATTGACTTATAAAATGAAATCCTTTTCAATAGTCATTGAAATGCTATCAAAACAAATATCAAAATATTATAATTTGTTGAACTCGTCTTATCTAACAAAGGAATGAATTTTTTTTATTATCTTTTTATACATATAATAAAAATGTGTCGGAATATAACAGAATAACTCTAACCCTTTTGCCAATGTTTGCCGATTATTAAAATTCTTGAATTAATTTAAATATTTTGCTTAAATGTATTTCAAGTTCACTTACACTACAGGTATAATAAATATTTATTTGTGTTGCGAAGAATGTTCACATAAAACAATAGGAGAGCCCTTAACCCCCTTATGCTATCGTTTGTCTGAAATATTTATAGAATTCATAACCAATTCTTTGAGTACTTTAGATGAAAGATAGCAAAGACAAGGACTCTATTGATTAGATTAAATATATTGATTGAAAGCCAATATTCTTTGAATTCTTGCAAAAATATTTGTCCATAGAATTTGAGAAAACAGATTAAATCTGGAAATTCCTATTTTCTGACAGATTGCAAAGTGCCCCGGCTTATAATGGATTATAGGAAGGGTATTATTGATACTAAACTCTTGACAATTCAATCGTTTTGACTAATGTTTGGATTGTTTTCATAAAAAAAATATAAAATATTTGATAAGAGGTAATACAGACCATCACAACAGCGCTCGGGTTTGAGTATTTTCAGTTCCTCCAGCTCGGGGTTCGAGCGCTGACTGGCCGCGTATATACCGCACAGTATTGCACGAAGAGATGCTTGAAATTGAGCGCAAACCAGACGAGTTGAGTCCAAAGAAAAGAGCTTTTGTGTGCCTAAGACCAGTGATACGACCGGTGAGAGCCGCGCGAACCACATCATTGAGTAGAAGAGTCCGCGCACTTCTTGAGATGACTTCTCCTCCAGAATTGTCTCGAAGAATGTGGCGATTACTCCCATTCCTATGCCTGTGATCACCGATATTAGACATAGTATACCGAATGCCGTCGAAGGCTTCTTGAATAGGGATGAGACTAAGTATGCGAAGGGAATGGCAGCCCAACCGAATGATATAAATAGGGATATGAAGGCGACTGTAAGGCAATTGACAGACAAATCATTAGATCTATTATATCATAATCTGTTAACAACTGAACGATAATTGTCTATAATTATAGGAAAAGTCTATTTAAACTCATTATTTGAGCTTGACGTAATCCTACCCGAAATAAATATGAGCAAGCTAGCAATGGTCTACCAGGTAGACTACCAGTAATAAATGACAGTGGACAGTATTATGTGTGCAGCTATTAAATTCAAAATATTTAATGCGAAAAATAAAAAAAAATAGTTTTTAAATGTATTCAAAATATATTTAGATTTTCAAAACGAAATTATAGCCGTTGTCTGCAAAAGCTTTTCATTAAAAATGCGATAAAATTATAAAATGAAATAAATTGTAATAAAAATTGCCTAAACTTTATTAAAAAAATAATTTTAAGTTCATTTCTTTTTAGATAAGAAATAATAATAATAACAATAAATACTAATGTTTTGAAACTAAAACTTATTTTTTTAATAATCGCCAAAAATAGTCATATATTAGGAAGAAATTATAGATTTGACGAAACGAATGATAATTTTTAAATTGACTACAACTGGAAGTAAAACTGAACGCATCGGTAGATAATAAGGTTGTGGCGAAATGGAAAGTATTTTTAAACCAGGACCAACCTGGGTGTAATATTTACATGCATACATATCTATCACCTTGAATCTCAAAATAGCCAGTGATAAATCAAATTTTTCATTTATAAAAATAAATTATCTCGGCTACATTTCCTTGATCAAACATTTCTGAACAAATCAGAATTATTTTTAGAATAATTAATCTACCTTTGCTCAAATATTGTATAGCAATGAAATGTCTGATAGATTTGTCAAATGATTAAATATTTTCTTAATTGCAGTTATAATTAATTTATACATAAATTATGAAATCTATTAATCAATAGTTAAATATAGGATTAGTTTATAAATTATAACAAAATAATTATAAATATGTTTTGCAATAATCATTGAATGAATAACTTTCCGCACAATTATTGTTATACAATTGGAGCCTGGTCTTTTTAAAATTGATACTGTGCTAAATTATAAGTTGAGGAGGATATAGCAAGGCGAATTTCTTATTAGAAATTTGATTTGATTGCCGAATACTGAAGCGATGATATCAATGTGAATAAAATAAATTGAAAAATATTTTCAAACTTTAAGAAAAAAATAAACAAAATTATCATTAAATTGCAATTAACTTTGAAATTGTTTTTCACAAATCTATTCCTGACCATTAAAAACCTGAGAAAATCATTGGAAACATGAAATGTAATGAAAACTAATTTAAATATTAATTATTCAAATCAATGAATAAATTAATAAACATTTTTTTGAATATAAATTAAATATCAGTGAAATTGATTGAAAATATTAATTATTTTTAAAAAAGCATTAAAAGCTGAGAATATTTCTATTTTCTTGGAATAAAACTATTTTCAATTTCGGAATAAAGATTATATTAGTTATCAAAATAAAAAGAAAAATCAATTTTAAAAATAATTTTCAAATTAAATGCTATTTCTATTGTATATTATGCGCAATAGTCTTATGTAAATGCGCTTAATGATTGATTGAAGCATGATACTTTATCTATTCTTAAGATTCATTAGAAAATTTTCAATCGACCACTGGTGCATTTTAACAGACAAATAGAATATTAAAATAAATCGAAGAATAAGGGCTCAAATTAATTGATTTTTATTTTTTTCAAATATTTTCTTTCAAATGCATCTATAGATGATTTACTACTATTTTATTTTGATTGTGAAAAACAATTATAGAATTTGTTCGGGAATTCCGTTCGGAGACAATCAATATTTTTTTCAAATGTTTTTGAGACTTGAATTATATTATAGAAAAATAAGGAATCAATTGAATTCATTGAATTATTTAACAACTATGTGAAATATTTATTGATAGATCTGTTTACTGTGTCATCTATGGAATAAGATAATAATGCAATATGAACAAGGTTCATTTTCTATTCTATTTATCACTGCTTTTCTAAGAAAGCACAACATTTTCAGTAGAAATACCAATAAATAACAAGTCTTTGTATTAAATTATAAGATGTCTGACTGAATAAGAGGATGAGTTTCTATTCAATAAGCCCCGGGCTATAAAAATATTAACAAAATATCACCTTGACTTCTAAATTTAAAATTTAATTATTGCTGAGTTGTTGTAACTTTTGAGCAGTGATTATAACATATATTTGCCATAAAAAATAATTTCTATTTATAATTTGCAAATACATATATTTATAAGTCTATCTTGCTAATTTTGGTGTAACTAATCTTGAATGGATCATTTTTCAAATATCAATATGAAATATGTATTTATAATGATTTTTGTTCACAACAAATGCACTGAAATATTAATCATTTATCTACTATTTATATGTTTTCTTATGAATGCAAATGAACTGTAAGTCTATTAGAGTAATAAAACTTTAGTTTTATGTAATAACAGACAAAAAAATAGGAAAATAACTTTCAAAACAATAAAATTCAATGTTTTTTTTCTTTCTTCACAATTGTAATGCTGTGAACATACATAACATTTAAGAATGAAATATGAGATGAGATGACAGACAATGACTTGAAGGCCAACAATATAAGTGTCAGTCAAATGATTAGATTGTATGAGAAATGGCCTCTAATTCATGAATGGATTCTTTAATTAATAGCAGATATTAAATATTTTTTTGATTAATCGCTGTTTTATAATAACTTATGGAAATTATTCTCATTATAAGTACAGGCAATTAGGAGGAGCGGGAGGAGAAGAGAGAAATGGGCTAGGTTGAGATAAAAAGTGCATAGATTATTCCACTGTAAATAGCATTTAAGTAATTGCTATTAATATTCATAATTCAAGAGATATTTTACAGTCTTTCGATAATTATCAATAAATTTATTTTATTATTGAAATAATAAGTCATTAATCAATAAAATAGAAATGCATTTCAAGTAAATAAGAATAAAAACAAAGATTTTTCACTTTATTTTTTCAACCATTAAATAATTTAATATTTGGGCTCAATTTTAAGCTTGATTAATATTTTATGCACATATAGTGCAGCTATGAATGTGCTTGTTTCACCTAAAAAATCATAAAGGAGGATTAAGCTGGATTAAATAGATGTTTGTTTCGATTGCTTATGTATCGAATTAAGCTAAGGTGAATTAAGTTCAAATGCATTATCAAAATGTAATCAAATATCTTAATCCATCTCTTTATCACATTTTCATATTGAAAACTGTTTGCAAATCCGCACTCAATATCAATATAATAATACACTTAATGCTAATTAATTGTGATTTATTGACTCATTTGTCCTTTGCAATGCTCCACATCAAAAATGATAGTTAAAATCATCACTGAATGAAAGAATTATGTTTCCTACAATCCCCCCACACATTTAGACTACCGGTGCACGTATACAATGTATGTTTACGGAACTAACCAGTACAAAGCTAACCGGGCTATTGAATAATTATAGTTTTTTTTGTCATTTGTTTTTTTATGTTGTATTAAATCAGATAATTATAACAGACATAAAAACATAGCAATAAAGAGGTATAAACTCTCGCTATCTATCAATTGGTAACAAAAAATAAGAGTAGAAATAGGATTTGGCCTTAATATGGATTTCAATGTAATTTTGTGATCGATTTTCTGCTAATATACTGCTCTCACGTATACAAATGGCTAAACTCTGTTGAAATTATTTGTGCTCTCATTTCAATCATATATTTCGGATTTAGTTTTCAAATCATTTAATTACATAATAATAACAATTAATTAAAAACTAATTACGATTTTCTCCTTTAAAATTAACAATCCTTTAAATACGAATGACTATTGGGAAACAATTTCAAGGTATCCGATCATGTATTCAGTTTTTAACACTATATTATCACTTATTATAAGTTACACAAAAAAAAACAATTATTGTGTAATAATTAGTTATAAGATTCACATATTTTGTGACACATATTAATATAAATTTACTTTATGTCAATTGAGGTCTTCATATACTGTAGAGTCAGCGAAAAAATTATCTTTACTTTAATAGAGCATTTGTCAATAGAGTCAATAGAGTGTCACTGGTTTAACATGACATTGCTGTAAAAATTGAGAAGCTCACAAATTCAACAGTCCTTGGCTTTTATCATTTAAAAGCCTTCGTTCAAATGCTAAGTATTTTAGTTAAATATAAAGCATATCTCATATGTCTAAAACTAAAACAAATATTTTATATTTATTTAGTTCTCTGTTTGTCTGTTAATTCACTTCTATATTGTGTTAAATGTGAAGAAAAAATTATTTTTCTAATAAATTTGAAGAACACTTCGATTATGTATTGATATTTTTCTTTATATATATATACTAAAGATATATCGATAGATAGTGTGAAGAAAATTAGGTCAAAGACTGCAAAGAATTCCAATAGAAAGTTGTGTTTCAGGTTATGGTGTGATTTCAGGATTGGTATGATTTGATATTTCAATCACTTTTCCTTCTCTCGCATTCAACTCATTTGATATGATTTATAATGAATATTAAAATTATAAACTTATTTAATAGGAGAGCAGTGATGGCCAGAGGGCATGTTCTTTACACAAGGAATCAAGCGCTGGCTTTAAAGCACCCGTAGCTTTAAAATCATTAAACTATGTTTGTATTTAAAAACATGAATTTTTACCCGTTTTCTGACATTAGTCTCTCGAATGTCAGAACTAGAGAGGAATATCTTATTCATAAGAGTCTAGTCATTACTGGTCTGACATCGAAAATATTCGATCATTTCTTTCCCTTAAAATACTTTAACCCAACTATCAGTGACTGACTATACGTATCTATGCTATACTATGCTATGCTATGCTAATGGCGTTTCAGGTGTTTCTCAAACACATTATTTTTAATTAGATTTTTGTTGACTTTATTTTGAATTTAAAAATTTTCGGATCACTTACTGGTCGATGAAAGTGTGGAAAAATATAATCCGTACTGAAATATTCGGTCCCAAATCAAGAACACGAAAAACATTGTTCCGAAGTATAGCAGATATAATGTATAGTCGAATAAGAAGTTGGACAACCAGTAGAGCCGTATGCTTAGCCCTGTCATCAGTTGCAGTAGTTTGGCCTAAGATCGTGAATAACAGTATTTTTTTTGTGTCAAACATATGATAAAAATTTTCTAAAATCAATACAAAAAGTCCTGAATAATGTCGTAAATACCTTCGAAACTCTTTCATGAGTTGGGAATAAAACATAAAAAGCGGCGATAAATGAAACAGAAAAGGGTATAAAAATACCTGAAAATAGAGTAACAAAGAAACGAAAATAAAATAAAAAATAAATAAATTTATAAAACAAACAAATGTTTGAAAAAATGATGAAATTTCTATATAAAAGACAAAGTCTTACTGTTATAGACGCGTCCGAAGAACGGCAAGAAAGCCGAGTGCGGATTGAAATGTTCGAAAGTCTCCTGGCTGAGCCGAATGCCCACATCATCTGGATCAATTGTGCTGTTGGACTCGACCACCAGTTTCTTAAGTAGTGCGTTGTATAGTATATTAACACTGATGGGCAGACTGTGGTGCGCCTCCCCATTGTACCAGGCTATGTAGACGATCCTATTCCTGTACTTCTCCAAGGAGCCCCCGACGAGCCATCTCTCCCGATAGATATTCAGGTCTTTGATCGAGTCATTGAGCAATTTCTCGGTCGGGTCCATACGATTGAAGTTATAGGCCGTAACCCTCTCTTTCATAGCTTCCGGTATATAGTATTTGCCGTAAGATTCAGGCAATGAGTTGTTAATCTCATAGTAGAAGCCGAATAGTTGGTCGGCATAGCCAGCGCTGCGGGTATTGATATCCAGCTGCCAATTGGGGGTCTTATTAGTCGAATTGACAGTCGTCTCAATCAGACCCAAGACAGCGAACACACATCCGATTGCAATACTCATTATCGGTATAACTGTTTTTGTACTTCTTTTCATGTCGTGCACCCGTTTGGCCATCAGTGCCTTGAGCTTAAGTAGTGTCAGTTCCCGTTTGGACTGGACTTTAATTGACTGAACTTCAGTATACTTTTTAAATTCATTATTATTATTGTTATTTATGTTTATATTATTCAGAGCCCCGTTCTCTAACTGTATAGACTTTTTGGGCTGAAATTGCTTTTTGCTGTTCTCGTTGTCGATAACCTGTTCAGTCGTATCAGTATTAATGTTAATTAAAATTAATTTCAACTGAAAAACAAATTAAATAAAGTATTTCATTGCTATAGTTGTCGATCAAAAATATAAACTGAATATTAATTTAGATTTAACTGAAATCGAAAGCAAATTCTTTCATGACTTTCAATCTTGTATTCAATCTTAAAGGAAGAAATCATTTGCAGTGATAGTTGTCATTAAAAAAATATACATTAATCTAATAATACAGAAAAAATTATTTGATTTTTTTAAACTTGAATTTCAGACTCAGTCCTAAAACTATCATTAATTACTTAAATATGCGATTTTCCACATAAACAAGCTTAAGTCAAATTAGAATTTTGTGGCAAAAAAATATAATCAATTAAAAAGTTAACTTTGAAAGTGAAATAAATATTTATATAATTTATAGAATAATATTATTATAAAAAATTTCCAGAATTTAATAGAAGGAAAAAATATATTTATTTTCATTTTAATCATAAAATAAATGTTAAAAAACCTATTATTGTATTGTTTGCTAACCTTTAGGAAGACGTCGTCCATAGAGGAGACATTGACACCGCAGGAAAATACACCCAAATTCTGCTTATTCTTATCCAATTCATCGAAAAAGTCGGGTAGAAAGCGGGTGTCGTCGGAGTCGATGCCGAATCGGATTTCATTTGCCGTTTCGTTTTCGAGCGCAACGTTTGGCAGAAATTTCTGTATAAAAGGCATGAAATTATCGGATTTGAATTCATCCGATTTGGCAATCCTCAAGTGGTAACCGCCCGCATAGGCCTTCTTCAGGAAGACAGATGTGCCGCAGCAGATCACTTTGCCCTGGGACATTATGGCTATGCGGTCGCCCAACACATCCGCCTCTTCCATCCAATGCGTCGAAAGCATTATTAGTCTGTCTTTTCTGATAGAAAGCAGGAAATCCCAGACACCTCTGCGCGCCTCTGGATCCAGACCAGAGGTCGGCTCATCCAGAATCAAAATCTTCGTGTTGTTAATCATAGCCATTCCCAGAGATAAACGGCGTTTCATTCCGCCGGACAGGTCTACAGACAGTACTCTGCGTTTGAAACTGAGGCCCAACTGATCTAAAATCTGTGTTATCTCTACTGATATGCGAGCACTCGGACAGCCCTTAACGGTTGCGAATAGTTTCAGATGTTCTTCACACGTGAGCTCGTCGTATAGGACGTCGTGTTGTGGACACAACCCCATCTTAGTCCGGGCCTCCTCTGGGTTCTTGATCGCGTCGATGCCGTCCACAATCAGCTTACCACTGGTCGGCTGGTAGAGGCCGGTAAGCATCGACGCAAACGTTGTCTTACCGGCGCCGTTGTGCCCCAGCAGGACAGTGATCTGACCATGGTATATCTTGAGCGTCACATTCTTTACGGCCACCTTTTCGGCGAACTCTTTGCGCAGTTCGTCGGCCACAATGCCGACCCTGAGTGTGGACGGGTCGGACTCGAAGTATGTGTTGGACTTCTTTATCTCATCGAAGGCCTCGTTGTCGAAGCCGTCCAATGTCTTGCACCGGACGTTGCTCTTAGTGTTGTAGACCCGGAACACATCAAAATACCAGATGATAAATGCGTATACGAGACAGGAGGTGGCCATGGCCAGGGTCACAGTCAAGATGCTGAGCACATTGTAGAGGGGCAGGACGTTCATGAGGTTGTGCCAGTCGGCCGAATACACCTTATACTGGTCTACGAACGAGCCGTAAGCGGCGTATACTTCGCACTCAACCAGTATTTCGTTGACTACTTTGAGCGCATAATTGGGTATAAGACAGAGCACCAGATGAAACCACTCGGGCATTTTTATCAGACCCGACGTCTCGGTCAGTCCGGCCCTCTTCTCAAACAACATACCCGCGATCTCTTGGACGGACAGCCAAACGATAAACCCAATGATCATAGCATTGGTTGGCTTTTTGAAGAATACCGATAACATCATACCGTAGAGTATGGCAGAGGCCGAGTAGGTCAGCATTATTACTAAGACCAGTGACGGGTTGGCGCCTTTGAGCTGAGCGTTGGGTGTCATGCAGAACATCACAGTCAGTAGTAAGCATTGCACAGCCATTATCACAAATGTGTTGAAGAACTGACTGGTATAGTAGATCCAGTCGTTCAGCCCCATCAGCCGGAGCATCTCCCTGGCCCGGTTCACCTTCTCGTCGACAATGCTCTTGATCAGCAGCACAATCATCACAACAAAGCCCAATACTGTGCAGTACTCAATGGTCAGCTGCAATGTGTTGAGTTTGCCGGTGCCCGGGAAGAACCGGCTGATTATGCTCACCTGGAAGCGCGGGTGCTTTATGTACTTCGGGTACGGGAAGCGCCGGGCCCTCATCTCCCTGATCTCGGGTATTTGCGGCGCACCGTCCGGATAGAGTTGTTCGCTCATCATGGACAGGTAGGCGTAATTGATGAGCACCTGCACGGCTATGAAGTTCTTCTTGATATAGTGGTCGGCGTTAGGAAAGGGTCCGAAATCCTGTTTCTTCGGGAAGGCCTCCTGTTGTAGCTCGAAGTCGCGCACCCGTAGTGTGTAGTTGAGTTTGAGCGGCATAACTGTGTCGTTGCCGACGGGCAGGTGGTATAGGTCTATGTCCTTCATGTCGAAGATGACGCCAGCGATGGTCTCGTTCTCCTGGAGGCCGAGCAGCAGCTTCTCCACCGAATCGCTGATCGTGAAGGGGATCTCACTCTTAATAATGTCATCCAATTCCTGCGCACTTTCCACACCCTTGCAGTCTATCGACTCACTTAACCTACTCATCAGATTCATTGTGAATTCATTCACAGGAGTATAGAGTAGTGTATAATAAGAGCGCAATTGTTTGCCGATAGGAACTGGTTTGTAGCGGATCGGGTCCTCCACTGTTGTGCCCCCCTTTCCCCCCGAGTTGGCTATCAGTGCTGCCGACGCTATGAATATCGGAAGAAGTAGTTCGAAGAATGTCCAGACATAGTGTCGTTTGCGGATGACATAGCACTTCCAGAGGAGGACAGAGAACTGTCTCACTTTCAACGACTCAAACATTTTTGTTATTCAAATAACTCTCTATTTATTCACTCATTGTTTACTAGTTTTCACTTTTCTCTTATTTATTATGTTTTGATTCAAACTCTTGTGTAAAGCACACCAACACTACTGAAGAGTACAATCAAATGATTTGATTTGATTTCACTTTCACTTTCAAATCCACTTTTTTTGTATTGAATTTTGCGAATAATTTCCTCTAAAAGTATATGACATATAATATGAGAAACCAATGGCATTAACATTTAAAACTGGAACTACTTAGAACCCGGAGCCAATAGAACTTTAACCAACGCTCATGCGCTCCTCATTGCCAACTTGCAATAAGGACGAGAAGGCTGTTTAAACTTTAAAGTGCCGTTCACATTGATCATATTAATCACATTGATCACTTTGATACAATGCACGTAAACTACCTTTGCTTAATAATGAGCAGACCCCCGAAAATACGTCAGCCTAGCTAGTTATAGCAGTCTGGCGTCAAAAAAACAAAAAATGAATAAAATTTAATCGAATTTATTTTAGATACAAACAAATATCAAATCACGAAATATATGAAAATAAACAATTACAAAAAATTACTATGATAAATAAATTGATTTCTCAATGTTTCACTGGTTCGCCTTTCATTTAAAATTGATGTCTTCTATGAAAAAGAAGATTCGATGAAAGGCAAACAAGATTTACCAATGAAAACATTGAGAAATATCTATTTATTTATTATAACAATTTTTATGTAATTATTTATTTTATATCTCATATATTTCGTGATTTGATATTTGTTCGTATCTAAAATAAACTTGATTACATTTTATTCAACATATAAGCCCTTTTTTCTTCTATTGGCGCCATACTGCTATGACCGGCTAGGCTGACTTGTTTTCGGAGCTTTGATAATGAGTGTAAACGCAATTTACTCAACTTATCGATGTAAGCTACAGACCCATGCTTAAGCATGCTAACTTACTGGAGCACCAATGTCAATTATTAGTAGCGTAAATCATTTTTTGCTTTTTCGGCCAATCGAGTCAACGTTTCTTCTGAGCGAACCCTGCACAATACAATCATTGCACTGTACAGGGTTCGCTTAAAAGAAACGTTGACTCGATTGGCCGAAAAAGAAAATATGATTATCGCTTATAAATAAGTAGCAAGCATATTTAAAATAAGTTTATTTTGAGTCTGGGTAAAACCCAATGAAAGTCCAGAATAATAATTTCAAATAAGGTTTTGGCATAAGTTTTAAAAGACTTAAAGATTTTATTTACTATTCAATCGTTAAATAAAGAGGAGATTTAGTGTTGACTTAAGTTCTTATCATTTTATAAACAATGTATATTTTCATAATTAACAGGAAATGGCATTCATTACTTGTGCTGGTATTTGATAAATGAGTTCATCACAATTACACCGATACCTGATTTTAATATAGAATCTGATTATTAATATTTTCACAATTTTTCATTTCATTCAGGTTTATATTTTATCTGATTTTTACTGACAATTCAAGGCTTTGGAAAAAATGAAAAGTTCTAATAAATTATATCAAATAATACCTGTGTATGCTCTGTGTCAGTAACGAATATAAGGCTACTATCAATATATCCAGATTAGGCCAGTTTTAACTCTCGAAGTATTTCCATCAGACTTAACGTCTGAATGCAATAATCGCTTAATATTCCCGAAAATGTTTGCAAAAAAAATTGATATAAACTCGTCTATAATTAAGATTATTTGATAGATTAAATAAGTCCTGGAGTATGATATGGACGGGATTTCAGGTTTGGTCGGATTTTTCATTTTTTTTTGTTCAGATGAGAAGATTTGCTGGAAATTCAGTTATTTATAAACAAAACTAATTTATATTTCTCTGCACTGAAAGGCTCTACGAATACAGGAATGTTCAACAGCTTATGAACTGGTTTACATTCTATCAATTTGTACAAGATTAATATAAATAGCGACTGACCATAGATGACTTAATTTTCATTTTAGGTCAGCACTTACCCGGGATATCTTGCAAGCTTAAATGAAATGCTTCAGGGTCGCTGTTTTGAGAAATTCAGACTTAATCAGAACCACTAATATTGAACATCTCTGATGTCGTCAATGAAATCGGATGGTCTCAGTGGAGGTTGAATGCTATTCACCCTTGGCCATAATGCCAGCAATGATTGCTGAATACTGTATACACTGTACAGTATTATCAATGTGTGACCAAAACAAACAAAACTAATTCATTGCCTGAAAAGAAGTTCATTTATCTTGTCTTTCAATCGCAGACTTTTTTGTCATCAATTAGTCAACTGTTCTGACGATGAAAGCTCTCGACTAAAGAATACTTTTATTTATTATTCATTTGTTTGTTTGCTTAATTGCTTTTGAAAAATAGTAGAAAAATGTAGCAATCAATCAAAAATTGAGCGGAAAAAACCCAATGAAGTGTTTCAAAGCCCACACACACTTGAGTCGAGCAAATATTTGATTTGAAAATTGAATAATAAAAGACTTTTTATTAATTAATTGATTGCAAAGAATTTGAATAATTGTTATACAAATAAAGTGATAAAACTCTGCTTTCCTTCTCATGTATTCATATCAGAAACAATTTGATATTTTAGTTGAATGAATGATATTTACACTCATTTATGTATAATATTACTGCAGTAAAGGTCTGTCACTGGATTATATAACCGGGGACAGGTAGATGAACGACCCTGGATATATTGCAACAAGCATTCCATTTTTGCTGACATTAGTATTATTCCATTTCAGTGTTATTTAGATTTCCAGTAAGGGTGCCTAAGGGGGGAGTTTCAGGTGGAGGTCAGCACTAATATTGACATTTTAATAAATTATCCTGATAATGAAATGTAATGCATCAAATCCTATGTGTGTTTATACACACATTTACTAATCTCTTAAAAATAAAATCAAAACCACTGACTGTGAATTGGGCCTGACTAAGCTCGAGTAGCCTGGCCACCCCCTGCTAACCAGTATATGGTTATCATTAGATTTTTATTAATGCTGCACAATATGAACGTCACTGAAGTTTATCTTTCATATCAAATCAGTTATTATTTTGTGACCTTTTATTGCAAACATCCGAAGAATTTCGCTTATTTGACACGACATGGATGCGCTATTTCGCGTATTCAGGAAGAATACTGACCTAATACAGTACCGGCAGATTTTATTTTAATTAGTCGACTATTATTCAAAATGCGATTAATTTTTTATCACTTTTTGATAATTTTTTAAATCTATTTCGCAATCGAATAATGTTCTCTAGGGATGGCCAGGCTATGCGAATATAGGGGGTAAAGGAAGGGGTAAAATAGTCGATTTCTCGGCTCAAATTATATGAGAGGTATAAGAAAGGGTAAAATGAGACACTAAGTCGTCCAAAATAATGCACAAAAACCAGCTTTAAATCGGAAATCCAGTGCTTTTGATAAAATTTAGCAAAATTTAGTTGAATTAAGTTTAGTTTAGCCCTAATTACTGTTCATTCAATTGATTAAATCGACTGAAATTCTTATATTGGGACCGAAAGTTCTGAGGGCATGGTTTCGGCTGAAAAATATAGAGGTTATTGCAGCTAAACCCTTGGTCATACCTGGTTTTGCCGAAAGATGAATTGAAAATAAAATGATTTAAAGCATACACTGTATTGATAAACAATAAAAATGTTTGGATTATAATTTGTTAACCCCTTCTGACCCCATACAGGAAATGGTATTGTAAATGAAATATTGGTATTAAAGGTTATCTAAAGCTCAATAATTAAATGGAAAGGTATTGTATAATGACATTACCGGCCAATAAATAACATTTATTGCATTTAACGCAAACATTCGCAAAGATTACATACAAATGGTATAGAACTGAATGTAATTTCATTTTGAATCAAATCTCAGTTTCATATTACATATGAATTGCGATGTATTATATTTATGTGACCATGATGTTTTTCCAGACATAATTACTCTATAAAAAACTAGTTCCTTTTTAAACTACCTTCTATTAAAAAAATAAGCCAGCTGTGATTTCTATGGAAACAGCTTTCGATTGGAGTTTTGATTTGAATTAATAATCAAATGTTTGATAAAAAGTTATGGAAAGAAAATATGAAAATATGATCGAAAGAGTCGATAGCATTCATCGAAATGAAAAGTACGAAAAACTATTGTTAAGAAGAGATTAAGAAATACAGAGAATAATAGAGAATAAATTGAGAAAAATAATAATTTATAGTTAAAAAAAACATAATTGAAATAAATTGCATAAAAAGGTAATTATATTTCTTTAGCCAACAATTGATTAGTCAATCAGACAATAAGTTTTCTCCATTCAGTGCTAAAATATATTCATTAAAAACTCATTATTTAATCGAACAAAACAAATGACAAATCAAAGGAAAATAAATGAAAAACCAAATAAATAATTGTTTGTCTGATAGAGAGGAATGAATGACATTTTCTAATTGTTTAATAGCAATGAAAACAAACTCATCGCTAAATCCCATTATAATTAGTGATAAATAAAGTTTTTGAAACTTTATTGTAATTGTAATCATTAATAGACTGACTGTATGTGTAAATAAAGGCTTTTATGAAGTGTATAGAAATGTCGGCTAAGCATAAAATTCAGAGAAATATTTCTATTGATTAACAATTAAATTATATATATTTATAAATCATATTCTTATTCATTAATTTTTAGTACATTTAGTAGAAATCAATTTCTTTTTTATTAGTGCTTTTCGATTAATACTAATTAATAGTATTGTAATTATAATCAAATTTGAATTTAATTCAGAAGAAATGGAATTGTTTTCTGAAAAATAGTCAATTATTTGAGTGCAAAACGATTTTTAAACCTCCATAACCTTGCACTTGGTGAGAAAATAGGGTTATGCTTGATTAAATGTGACTAGTGCACTTTAAAGTGCTTTTGTTAAGGGCTGAAAACAAAGGAAAAATTATATCCTCTTCTTAGGAGTGTACGGGTAAAAATTGAAACTATCAGAAGTGTCAAATCAAGAACATTAAAATCATCTTTCCTCAAATATGCTCTGGACCAATAATTATAATAATCATTAAATATAATGAATAATTAAAATGAGTACTAAAATGTGAAGAATTAATTGAAAGACTATTCAACAGAAAACATGTGCAGAAAGGCTTACGTGACTAAAAAAATAGTTTCTGAGAAAAGTTTTTCACTTTTTTTTATTAATTAGAAGAAAATTAATTTAAATTTTAAATTTTGACGAAAGCAGTAAAAAAGTAAACTATAAATACATATAAATTGATTTATAAGTGATTATAAACTCGATCATTTTATCTGTAGCTCATTAAAGTGAGCTGCTACATTTTTGCATTTTGGCGTAGGCACAGAACAGAATAATTAGCAAGTTTAAATATTATAGGAGTGTCACCCAAGTGATCGTTCATTATTTCAATGTGATAGCTATTTTATTCGATAGATATTCTAAAATGATCCAGTTTGCAATTTGAACCATTTTGTTATCTCTTATGGTTCACGAGATATTCAAATTTCGAGTTCAGTGCAAATTAGGCCCAAAAGTCTGATTTTCAAAAATTCATTTGACCCCCGCCCCACAATCATAATATTCTGAAATTTTAATGGAAATATAAGTACAGTAAAAAGATATTTGTAAGCCATAAACCAGGATGAAATAACGAGACTTTCTGTTTATATCATTAGTATTGAATGTACAGATTGAAATCGATGCTTCAGTCTATCAATCCGAACCCCCAAACCATACATTATTTTTTTGCAAACAAAATATTTTTTGCAATGCTTTGTATCAAGAATTAATCCCTTGAGAAATCTATGATAGTTGGCTCCGGTGGTAGTAATCAGGCACAGTTTAAAGATCAAAATTAGCTTTCAAACTGTACCTGAACACTATCAACATAATATATGACCAACGGTGAGGAAGGGGGTGTAAGGCTAAAAACAACCCATTCCACAAAAATCAGTGTAAGTTTGACCCTGCTTAATGTACACAAACTTAGTCCGTGCTATTTACCTTGGGAGCAGACCTCCCACATCACTGCTTTACTTTTGTATGAACTGGGATCGATTCAATTCAGAGCCATCGACTACCTTGATCATGGATGATAAATAGAAGCATTAATATATTTTATGGCTATTGATGTGGCTATCATTCCACTCGCTCTTATCAATTGCTATCTAATTAGAATTCAAGGAGAAATGGAGTTTAAAATTCCAAAATTAACATTGATATTGAAAATACATTTAAGAAATTATCAATACTTTTATGTATTTTTTATTTTCCGAACAGAAATAATAGTTAGGAAATCAAATGTAAACTTAATGATCATTTTATTTATTAAAAAATTATACTTCACTATCAAATTAACCTTTCAATGTGTTCGGGCAAAGCTTTTCATCTTTTTTTTCTGAGTTTTTTTCGTTAATTATTTTTTTTTCTCTAATTAATTACAAATTATTTGCAATAATATTAAAATTCTTTTCATTTGCTTTTATATATATTTTAATTTCAATTCTTATGACTTTTTTCAGACAATTATTTTTAGGTCATATGGACTCAAAAGATGTGAAACAAAACAATAGATATTTAAATAAAAATGATTTTTCAATTTAATCGATATTTAATTATTATTCGCTTACTATTGAAATGCTGTTTAAATATACACTGAGTCTATTGAAAATGTTATGAAATTTAAATTGATAGAAAGACAAAAGATAATTATAATGAAATTAGACCTGGTCCTTCTATTTTGACCCTAACCCGCACGAGTATGTCATAATTTACTTCATGCAAATCAATTGCGGGCTTTCCGTGCATTTCATAAAGTATTTGATTTATGAGTATTAAGTGCACCGAAACATGAGATGCATTCAAATCCAGTCCTTTCTTTTCATCACAGATATCGAAGGTCTGTGATTGTAGAGGGGTCTAGGACATAGTATTTATTAGTTAACCCGATTAGATTGGCCATATAAGCCAACTTCACCTATTGGTCATAATTGGTCGGTCAGTTAAATAAACTGATTATTCAGTTCTTTAGCTTTTAATTGAAAAATATTTGATTACATCTTTACTGGGCATTGAAGAATCAGTGATTCTTACCCTGGCAACATTTCAATGTCATATAAACGATTTTCACGCAATAATCTAATGAGCGAAGTTAGCATGATACTGAATGGACCTTGCTTAACCTTAAATACAAAACAGTATTTATTTAAAATCTGATTAATAATATAGACATTGAATTAGTTCTGAACATAAGTTCAATAATAATGTTCGGGTGATTCAAATAAATTGAATCCTTGTAACGAATTCTGTGGCATAAATAGCATTTCAATACACACTACCAGTGTTTGCATAAAACAAATTCTTTTATTTGCGAAACAATATATTTAAATACAAATTATTATTATAGACATAATTGTATTCATTGATCAAAGTTTTATTATTGCAGTCTATTAGCTCAGATGGTCAGCAAATTAGCATATTTAATCATACAATAAATAACACAGGTTATTAAAAACTTCAAATATTAATTTCAGAATTTTTCTGCATATTTTCATCGAGTGAATTGAAAATATCAAGTTTACTCCTTTGCTTTAAATTCATTTTTCTTTCACTTTCAATCACTATTTCAGTGAAATATTAAAGTTCTGTGAAATTCGATACAGAATTTCATATGAATTATCAATACATTTATTAATTAGAAAAACATTATCTAATAATAAATAGAACTTGTTTTGACTCAACCAACACATATGAGGCGATTAGACATTTGGCTCCAAAACTAATCTCATTTCTATTCATAACCTGATGGGTATAATCAATAAAAATATTGCCAAATAGACTTCAAACATTCAGTTCCTAAGAATCATTTAATATTATAATTAAGTAATTATTATTTTAATTCAAATCAGTTTATTTGGAAATAAACTAATAATAATATAGTGTAAGAGTAGATGAGTTTAAACTGTAATTTTCGATTCAATTGAATTTCAATATATTAGTCCCGAAGCTATTATTGATATATGCGATCAATGCATGTCTTCATATAACAGTATAACTAACAGTGAGATCAGAATTAAAATCTTTTTTTGGGAATAACATTCACTCGAATCTACATTTTGTGGGAATTTCACACGAATTGAACTGCGGATAAAAATAGATACAAAATGAGTAGAAATACACTGAAATTTATGGAAGATTTTAATCCACGACATTTAAGAATTTATTATTCAGATAAATAATATGTTCGGATCATTAAAAACCTTAATTAATAGCGCATTGATTCCCATAAGAAAAGATGGATGCGATTGGAATGGGATCCTTCTGATTCGGCCTCGGGATCATTTTACCCTCCACTACACCCTCTTCACTCTCACTAATGTACTCTATAAGTCAAAATTTAACCGAACCTGATCAATATTAGAGTCGAAATAGTTTGCATTATAATAAAATGCTGCGGAGGATCGATAGTCCAAGGTGCAAAGTGGAAAATTGACTCCATAATCTCTGGTTGGTTATACATCAATCGAAAGAATATTCAGACATTCAATGAGATCAGGATCTAAACCCGAAATTTATAACAATTGGTTAAGAACTTAATCTGAAATTAATCATTTTGACCCGGCTCAGTACTCCTAACAAAGCTTTTAACATTGAATAACGATTCAATTCAATAATACTCAAACTCAATGTCTCCGACCGCTCCTATTATAAGATGGAAACCTTGCGCATCACTGCTTTCAATTTATAATTCAATTCAGTAGTTCTTGAATTTTAATTTGAAATTCTGCTGAAATTCATTTGAATTTGAATTAATTTTTAAGCCAAAAGACTAAAAAATTGTGTACAGGTACACTTACATTCAATTTTTTCAATAACTATCTCGAATATTATTAATACAAAAATCTGAACTAAAAGATAATTTTTCCGAAATAATTGGCTTAAAAATAAAATTAATATTATTCTGAATAAAAAATTATTATTAATAAATTCAAAATTATTTTCAACACAATTCCACCTAAAATACTGACATCTATAGAAAAAGTTATAAGCTTGGCTAATTATATTTGAAATAATTATTCATAATTTAATTATAATTACAGTAATAAGAATGCAATCAAAACAATAACTAAAATATATATATTTTAGCGGAAAAACAGAGAAAAAAAGTGAGAAATAATTTCCTATAATTACCTGTTATTACAATAAAAATTATGAATTTTTGCATACATTTCGCACAATTAAGTTCATACACTGAATGTATCAAGTTATAAATCAGTCAGGCAAATAAATAGAGAACAAGGAGGAGCAATTATTGTTTTTTATCAAGCTTATTTTTGGGAAAAGAAAAACCATATAATAATAACAGAATAATAAAAACTATTTAATTACAACTATTAATATTTAATTTATTGCAAAAATATATTGCCTGGCTCAAGGTTGATTTTTTGATAATTAACCGCTACTTTTGATTGTTTATCCGCTACTCAGAGGTGTTTTCTCAGCGCAGGCAGAATCTAAAATTCAGATCTTATGCATTACGTGCTGAGTATCATAACTACTCTATTATATTAATGATTGAAAAATAATCTATGATTTATGCAAATCAAGTAATTCTATTAAATATATATTTTCCTTAATTGTGTTAAGAAAGTAATTACATTGATATATAAATAACAGCCAGGGTGGATAGCTGTTGAAAGCTAACTGAATTGGAAAGTATTAATTATTTTCAATTTTCAAAATTTTATATATAATTAAATAAAATGTAAAATCCTTACAGTTTTCGACAACTTTGTTGACTACACACAACTGTAGTATTGTTTGAACGTTTCGGCCGATCTCTTACGGTCTTCATCAGCAAAGTAATGGTCTGTATTGCAGACACTCTTTGCTTAACCACTGCGTTTGAGAGGAGTTTGGTACAGGGTAACATGATATCGCTTAGTGTTTATTACAGTTTGAGGATTATTCTCAAATTATTTGCAATTTATAGTTATTTATATAAAAATTCTGTTTAGAGATTTGCTCTGCCACAATTTTTATGTAAATAACTATAAATTGTAAATAATTTGAGAATAATCCTCAAACTGTAATAAACACTAAGCAATATCATGTTACCCTGTACCAAATTCCTCTCAAACGCAGTGGTTAAGCAAAGAGTGTCTGCAATACAGACCAACTTTGCTGATGAAGACCGTAAGAGATCGGTCGAACCGTTCAAACAATACTACAGTTGTGTGTAGTCAACAAAGTTGTCGAAAACTGTAAGAATTTTACATTTTATTTAATTATGTGTTCAGACAACTATCAAAACTTGAATTCAACTATAATATATTTTTTTGCTTAAATCTTGTCAGTCTTGTTGGCTCGAAAAAATAGGTGCACCTTCAATATCAATGAGTTGTAAAAATGTTCAAGTTATGTGATCAGCACAATCTATAGGAGCACATTAATTTACCAAGTTGTCATGAGAATATCCTGAAAATACTATTAGCCGGCAGTCATTTTATTATAAGACGGAATAGTTTTTTAAATTTGACCACAAATTACAGAAACAGAACTATTTTGATATATTTGCAAAGATTTGAACCAGGCTACGGACCAGGCTATCGATTAAACCATTTCCTTTGTCTGATAAACCCAAAAGAGATATCGAAATAATTTTAATATTGAGTCAAACAAAATGCAAAATTAAGTTTGATTTTCATATTCAGATCCTTAATATAACTATGAGAGTGTAATAACCCGGCTATAAAACAGTGTATATTTATGCTAGGATTTAGAGCTATTCAGTCACATTCTGCTGACAATTGTAGCTCTATTGCAGAGATGTATGCAAATAAACTGATCAGTCAATAATATGATAATATGACCAATTAAGTGACACTGCTACATCTTGTGATGATCAGATGAGCGCGTCACTTTAATTATTACTAACAGGAAGAACAGCTGATATTTGGGCACAAATTCCTTCCTATCATATAATTAATTATAGATTTTTTCAATGCCTTCGCATAATTGAGGTCTAAATAAAAATATTCAAACATTTTTATATCAATCAAATCATTCATTTTTTCATTAAATCAGATTATTTTTAAAACTTCTGTTTTAAATGCTTTTTCAATTTGATTCAGCAGTTTTGGTAGTTTTAAATTCAGTCTACTCTGACGTTAGAGATTTCATTCATTTTTGATTCGGATGTTCGCAAAAAATCTGTCGAATCTTAAGTGCATTTTAATTATATTTTTAAAAAATTCGTAAAAAACTGCAATTTTTTAAAATATATTTTATTTATTGATAAGTTTGAGGAAAAAATTCATACTTTCAATGAAAATATTAGTTTGATTTCAGACCAAAAATATTTTAGTTCAGAATTAATAGATTTATAAATAAGCCATGTTCATTTTAAGCCTGACTTATGTGCAATGGATATATTGCCCATGTACCCTTAAATTGACCATTTTTAGATGGATTGGCGAACAATTTGCCAAGAGAGATTTGGATATTCTCATGATTTTGGGGATGGGAAATTCAAAATACTACTTGTCCTTGCTGAGCTTGCGCATCACTACTTTCAATACAGGCGTAATTAAGTCTATTTTATAAACTCTGTATTCACTCACCAATTAATTGCGTAGAATAATGTCATTGAAATCAGAGATAATATTTAGATCAAGCTTAATTATAGGTTAATTATAATTTGAATCAGGTTCACTTTCTATTAGTCGTATATTTTATTTAACAAACGCGTAAACAACCAGTAAATGAATATCCAGTGAATTCTGGATTCATTTAATGAAAAATTCTTCTCTTATCGCAGCCTAAGCTCACATGTGTTTTATCGGCAAATATTTTCGCAAATAAACAGAACTAATGTTTAAAATATTTTAGGAAAAGTATCTAATCTTTCAATGTTAATGAAAAATAAACACTAATTTGCTGTTAAACAAAGAAAACTTGTGCTTACTTTGAATAATCACGTACTGTATGCTTAAGCAAATATGATCTATCTCCTTTTAATCGTCAGCACCATTGGTATATCAGTGTTGGTTTAGAACCTATAAAATCATTGAATATTTATAAGAATAGAATTGCAATTATGTTGAAGAGTGAAAGAAAGAGTGATTTTTATACTAATAAATGTCTATTTTATTCAATTCTCAATACAATTGATAATAGATTTCAATCATTCGATTCAATAAAATATTTAATTATTATTATTTTCATAATTGAGCCTTAAGTAAGACTATTAGTTATATTTTATTAAAAACTCAAGAATTTTGACAGAATTTCATACAATTCTTATATAATCCTATTGTCAGTTGAGCTCATATTCATAGCTATATTCTATTGATATGTAATTTATTTATCTATTCTTTCATAATATTTGCAATTATTTGTTTGAAATCAAAATAATTTATTAAACTATAATTTAACATAGAATTCAAGGTCTATTTCTGAATTAAAATCAAGACTTTTTCATTTGATTGACAATTAAATAACTGAATTCAATTCAAAACATTTATATTGAAAGCGAAAATTATATTTTCAATTCAATCAAACTATATATTAAAGAATCCTTGAATTTAATGAAAGATTTAAATTTGAATAATCTATTCCAACAATTTTATCAACGGATTGATAGATGAGCAAGCTCAGTCAATATACAATTTATGACTCTAGGCTTTTCGGAATATTTAATTGACTACTAGTTCTCTACTATTCTGGGAAACGGAATTTCAAAAGCATCGTAAATATATAAACCTGGCTCAATCTATCATGAGCTAGCTGTATTTTTAACTAAATATTAATATACAAGTTCATTTTTTTACTAATTCTGTGACTATAGTCTGTATAATATTGCATATATGTGATATTTCATTTTCTTAGCAAGGTAGAAACATTGGTACTGTATTTTATCTTAGAAAATAATTCAGTGGAGTATTGCGTTATATAACTTAATTTGATTGCGTACTACTGGATGGAGACAGAGCTGATTTCTATATTAACTTTTTAAACAACTTTAGTTTTAAAGTCAATAATTATTTAATCTCTAAACCTGTTCACACAAACAGTCATTTGAATCAGGGTAAACAAAGAATATGCTATAACTTAGAATGTCAACTACTCTTTAACAACCATTTCTTGCGATTCAAAGATTCAAATTCTTGAGCTCAATTAATAATTATTGAGCTTGCTTAACTTACAATATTGTTAGATATTGAATCTCACTGTCATATTCAGATGTTTTGAGAATATTATGGTTAGAACTGATTGGCAGACAATTCATTCAAAACTATTATATTTGCCAACAATCCCAATGAGTTTTCACTCGTTTTTACAAATTGTCTCAAAGGGTTAACAAGTATATAAGGATAATATCCTTATAAACTGATCAATGCAAATTGTTGTCTTCGAAATATAAGTTGACCATACAAGAGCATCAGGTGCGCCACATGATGAGTCTCATCGAAAACAAATTCTTGATTGAGTAGAGGACAATCTGTCCAAAAGCTTTCATAGAATTCGCTCTCTAAAGAACATTGATCATTGATCCACGTCAATTAATACATGAACATAGTGTCCGCAGACTGTAACAGAACTGCTATAAGAACTACACAAAAAGCCCTTTACCCTGGTAACGCAACTAATTGACTATAAGGCTAAAAAACTTCATTGAAATTGGTTTCAATAACTATTAGTCGATTTGAAACTAAGTTTATTCATATAAATACAGAGTAATTGACTTTATTATAATTTTGAAGCTAATTATGCTTTTGTTAACACTTTAGCCGTTAATTAATTGAATAAAAATATAAAGAAATCATTTTCTGCGTACAAACAATACCATCAATACAAATGTCAATCAGATTCAAAAACTTTATTCACTTCATAGTCAAAGATGAAAACGTCGATTGATTTTTGTCATCAATGAAATTAATTTTTAGAGCAAAGCATTTGTTCTGTTCAGTCAAGTATTATAAAAGTTTTTATTTATAAATAGCTATTAAAGAGTCGATATTTAAACCAGAAATCTATGAATAATAGGATTTATTATCGAAATAATAATAATTTGTTTGTCAATCAAAATGAGTGCTAAATCTGTTGTTCAGATATAAGTTTGAGAATTATTAAAATTGATTTCAAAATAATCTTATAGTAAAAGCACTGTAAGATATCTATAGACATTCTAATTCAAATATGTCCAAGATAATTTTTCTGGAGTAATGTATATTTTCCAACTGTCCTCTCACATTTTTCTGTTTTAACAGTTATTAACACTATTTTTAAGTCTGTGTTATCTCATAAATGAATTATTTTAATGAATTTATTCATTGCTATTGTTTTGCTCACAAATTGATTGACACAAACATATAATTTATCATAAATGGGAGAAAGGTTTGTATGATCTCTAACTTAATAGATTGAATGTCAGAATTTTGATCCAAACTATTCTTCATTCAAACACATAATAATAATATGAATTTTAAATTACTTTTCAAACAAACGAAAAACAATTATTATTTGCATTTGAAACAGTAGTTGTAATTCTACTCATTGTTTCACAATAATTGACTCAATATTTTCATATCAATATCAATCATCGAGATTATTATCTCCACTACTTATACAATGATAGCACCCAGAACTGCCCAAAACAACATGAAGACTATTTATACTCAACTTTCTTATGATTATTGCAAATATGTTATAAAAATAATTCAATTCTTTATTCGACAAAAAAATTATAATTCCGTTCATTAAATAAAATAGTGATTATGTGATTGAAAATCATTTCAAAACAAAATTCTTTAAACATTGATCAGTCCTGAGAAAGGTGTTTAGTGAAAATAACCTTTATAAGTTGTAATTTTATTTCGTCACAAATCAATGCATGAATTCAATGGAATTTTACCCCACATCCAACTAAGCCGTGTCTGTGGTTGACCTCGCGTACAGCCATTGAAATCTTTGGAAAAAGAAGCAATGTGGACGTGCCAGATCATATCAGTTGCTTTGATCGTAGGGTACAGTTCAGGTTAACATGAAAGGGATTGGGTACAAAGTGAGTAAGGCCAGCTTGTTAATCCCTTCCTGAACACGTCTGCCTCAAATGCTTTTAAGTTTCGCCGCAAATAATAGTTTATATTTATCACTAAAAGCAAAAGTATTTTGATTTATGGCTTCTTTCAGTCATTTCAGTCACTAATGGATTCTTGAATATAATTGTGAATACATTTCGGTCTAAAATAAATCATTACTTACGGAAAGATTATTTTTATTTTTACAATAAATTCAATAATATCTGTCAATAAAATTGTGTCACTATTTCATTAACTATGAAATAAAAAAGTTTTAAGTATTTTAAAAATAAACTTTTTATATAAAATATTATTGAAATTTATCTCATTTTTCCGGAAAATAAATACTAAAACTTATTTTCGTCTGCTTTTGATGATCAGAGAAGATGATAAATAATGAAATTTTTCTAAAATATGGCTCATTTTTTAATTACCAAATTCTAAGTAATTTTCTGAATACAACTCGTTATTAAACATAATTTTAAAAATCTCTCTCTCTCTCTCTCTCTCTCTCTCTCTCTCTCTCTCTCTCTCTCTCTCTCTCTCTCTCTCATCAGTTCTCTATTGATTCACAAAATTAGTCTTATTTTTATAGTAAATAAACATATTTTTTATAAACTCCTAAATGAGTCGTGATTTTCGAAAGTAATCTCTAATAAGACTATTACATAGAAATCGTATTCACTTTATATAGAAAATAAACTTTCGGTTATTAAGCGAACACATCATTAAATTTGTAACAATTTTAAAATCTGTGGTCTTTCCGACTATATTCAGAACTATCACTATTTTAAGAGTATTTTGACCCCAGGCGTGAGCACACATACCTGATATGGTATATATAGTCCAGGCCGGTTAGTTGCTATGATGCCAGTGCACATCCAACAACTGGAATAGTAGGTCAGCGAACCTTTTATTATGTAATACCTGGATATTAATGCTATACTGTATTAAATGAATACTTAAATGCATTTTCTTTAATAAGTTATTTAGAATTCATTTTATTTTTATTTGTTTGAAATCATCTGATAATGACCGACACAATTGACTTCAGAATCTTTAGAGTCAAATCATTTGCCGATTCGCTACAAAAAATATTTTACAGTACATAGCAATACGTTATCTACATTTCAATTGTCATTAAAAATTCAATTTATTATTATTTTCTTTTCATTCACTTTTCTATTTGTCTATTGAATTGAAAAATTATATTAAATTTCTGTAATAAAAAGTATCTTTCAATTTGAATATAGTTTACATATGAATAGAAAGCAACAAAAAAATAATACTTTCTATCATTAGATTACATTTCATATAATCAATCTTCGTAATGTACAACATCAGGAACATTTCGTATATAGTTTTGTTTTCAAATCTCATTTCTTGACATTTGTATAATTTGTCGCTTATTTCACAATCAAATTCACTCTCGTATCACGTTTTTTGGTCAATCGCTTCAATGGGACCAAAATTAAATTGACGTTTATTTTAATCCAAGTTCACTCATATTTTACACTGTTGTGTACCGGAGCTGAAAAATAATAGCAGATATTAATTATTTTCATTCAGACATTGAAATGCCTTCAATCTATTTCGGAACAGTTGAAGCACCCTGCTTATAGTGGATAGCTTGATACCATAAACTATGATTAATAACTTAAAGATTATTTAATCTGATCGAAGAAATGCTATGATTTGCTAATTTTTGCCATAAGTTTTCAGGTTTTGTATTGAATTTGATAATCAAAGCTACGGAACAATTAGTTTCACTCATTTAAATAATTTTATCTATAATTATATTAATCATAAAAATACTATTAATTCAATAGATTTTGTCTCAACTTTTAATTATGAATTTAAACCTGAATATAAATCCCATAGAAAATAATTGTCTTCACTCAGATTAAATCAATAATCTTTTGGTTTATTAATCAATTTCAACACTCTTTCAAAATTAATTAATTGCAATGTAGCTCAACGTAATTTTTCAAAAACAGAGATACTAGCTTGATACAATGTGCTATTCATACTATTTCATGAGTGACTAATCCATTTATTGTGCTCATAATTGAAAATGGATCATTTTAATCATTCTATTCTACCCAGACTCATTCATTTTAGTCATAATTACTCGCAATAATCTATAGAATACTGAACTGACGATTGACTTATTTATGTTTCTATTGATATAATTATGAAAATCATATTTTAAATATCATATAATACTCAAGCAATTCCATAAATATTCAAATAAACATTTGCTCCACGTATATTATTTTTGAAAAATTGTATCAAATACTGACCCATAGGATCGAAGGTAAGTTTCCGTTTGTCCTCTCCGTCCACAATATAATACAGGCTTTGCTTTTGGCGCCTAACAGTCGCAAGCATAGCCAAGGGCTGTACGATTGAGACGGGCACAATTGTCCTGTACTTCTTTCCCTTTTTCTTATTCTTTTTAATTTTTTTCTTGTATTTTAAGGTCAATAACGCATAAATCACTTTCGGTGCCAAATGAATCATCAGCGCTGTGCGGAAGGCATTGCGCTCAGGTATCTTCACATTAGGTAACTTCATATTACCCATGGATGGCATTTTGAATGGCAACTGTCCAGTAATTGGCAGCACATTATCCAACACAAGTAGGAAAGTTACCAGAATTAGTGGCACCGATACTCTATTTTTAGTATTTCTGTTATTATTTTTTATTACAAAACAAAACATTATTTTCTAAATGTATTTTCACGTATCAGAAGATAAGATACAAAACAAAAAATAATTTAAAACAAAACGATATAAATATTAGAAAACATTTATTACAAAAAAAAACACTTTTTTGCTTAAATACAACAAAATATTAAATAATAATAAATAAAAACTTTTGAAAATTTTCATCAAATAATTTCATCTCTTTTTCTAAAATCTTATTCAAAAATATGTCTGATATCTAAATGATAAGAAAATATCCGCACATTTAGACCTTCTGTAGTGTTCAGACAAGAATTTTAGGCGAAAATCAAGAATTTCTTAATCCGTTTATATTTTATATACGAATAAAGTGAAAAAATTGCATAAAAACTACCCTTAAATTAGCTTTTGATGTTATGAAATGTCATTAGATTTATAACTAATGTTTTTTCGAGATGGATAGGATGACCCAGATCAGTTGGTCAGTTGCTATTTCAGTTGCGAATTAAATATCTAGACTTTTGAATAAAAATTTTATTTTATTTAATATTCATTTTTTTCATAAATTTTGTTAATTTTAGAACTAAATTATCAAAACATGACTTTATAATCAGTTATAATAATAAATTTAATGTTATTTCAAATCAATCTCATCATCAGTTCAGATGAATTTCACTTTTGCAGTCAAAACGTTTATAAATATTGATTTTTGCATATAATTATAAGACATGTCGTTTTTAAGGCATAAAAATATCGCAAAACTAATTTCTTTAATTACTTTTTTCGGCTAATATTTACATTCGTCCGCACAGTTAGTAAAAGTGAAAAAGAAATTAAATTTAATTTAATTTGATTTTAAAGCAAATAATTGAATGAATTAATAAAATTAGCTAAAGTTCAATAACTTTTTTCTTGATTAAAAAAACCTAAAATTATAGCTAATTTTCACTTTTTATTTGCTATGAACTCAAAATTAACATTTAGTGGGGAAGTGTTGTCTATACCATATACCCTGGTTATCCCTATCGAAGAATTGAATAATACTAATCTGACAATAGTTTTTCAAAACTACTCCAAACTTATCTAACGGTGTGATCGTCTGTGATATTGATTGAAGTTTTTTTTGTTAAGTTTAGTGTAGAGTAGATAACGTCAAAAACAATTTAACGATATTTACCAAAAGATAAGTTTAAGAAAATTTGTGTTAAAAATAATGCTTTTTCTCATTCATAGCCCAAAACTTAAGTGCATTTTCTCTATTTCTTTGCACTCTATTTGTTTGAGCGAAATATGTTTTTGTAAAAACAATTGAAAATATATTTATTCTTTGAAATTGTTTTGCATTGAATGCGAACAGAAATATATACTTAACCTCTAAAAACTCAAAACCATTTTTCTTCTCAAAGTAGTCGTAAAGTAAAGTAAATAACAATTCTTTTCATCATTTTTCATATTTTTTATGCGAAAATATATTCTTATTTCAGAATAAAGATTAGAATCTCTAAAAACCTCTAAAACTGTAGTCAAATAAACACAATTCGTGAATAAGAAGTGGAAAAACAATTTTTCATTATTTGTACTTTTGTTATAAGAATAATACAAAATAAATAGCTTTCTGTAAGAAAACTTCAAATGTATTCAGAGCTTTCATAGATTATTGATTATTCAAGAGCTGAGATTACCAAGCAGTCTCAAGTCTATCCCAGGATGTTTTACAACATGGAGAGTCAGTCTAATTCAAACTGAATTCTTGTGAGTTATAAAAGTGACTGTAAATACAATTCAATAAAACATTATTTTATATATTTTTGTTTAATATAAGTCATAATCAAAAATGATAAGTTAAATCAAAATATGTTCTTGCTACTTTGAATAAGTCTATTTTCCTGAGAAATTCTCTGACCCAGAATCAATAGACAGATATCTATAGTCGAGGGCAAATCAAGATTAATTTTGGATTTTTAATTATAACCAAAACCATTATTTTTCTTAAGCTTTTACTCAATCTTTTTGGAAATGATTAATATTTTTATAAAATAATATATTTTTGTTTCAATCGTTTCTATTGTCTAAAACCCGATAAAAGAGTTGTCTATTTGTTCGGGTTATTGATGAAGAAATAATTGATGAGTACTTTAATAATAAGTATACAATAGAACTGCAATTAAGGCTTAGATAGGAATACAATCTAATGCTCACGAAAATGCAAATCCACTCAAACCCTAATCTGTATTCAAATAATAAGAATTTTAAATAATATTCATATATTTCTATACACTTTCTGATTATTCGGTGTTTGAACTCAGAATACCATCGGTTTTATTGGCGAAAATACATTAAGAAATGATTAAAATATTTAAAAATTCATAAAATTATTCAAAGATTTTAAATCTTAAATATTTTTATAATTTATTTTAAAAAATATTTATTTATTTTAATGTATTTATATTTATATAACTATATAATATCAAAGAAAATATTCGGATGAAAGTCAGAATAAATATTAAATATTTCGCACTTATTGTCCAAACAGGAAGAAAATCTCAATAAAAAAATTTGTAATGGGATGAATGTGCTCGGGCAATTTTTCGCAGAGTTTATTCTAAGGTTGGGCAGATGTTTTGCACTTCAATAAGTTTATGTTATTCAAAATTGAACCTGGATAGTCTTGGTAAGAAGTCTCAGCAACAAAATAATGTTAAGAATAATGATGTGGATTAAAATACAACTAAATCATAGACATATTTAATGTTAATTACACAACTCAAATGTACCAGTTTATAATGAAAACCACTCAATTCTATTGTTATAATATAAATTATTTGTGTTCAGCTTTTGCTTGCTTACCAGAGATGTCCAAGTGGTAAGGTTATATTACTCCAGGCTTAAAGCATCTGTTGTATACCGTGAACATTTTTTAATGAGTTTTCGACATCTGTTTTAAATCAATATGAGGTCCTCTACGAACTTTTACTTAATGCAAAAGTAATTTCAAGTAAAAGTAAAGTTCCAATTTCAAACTAGCAAAATCTTTGTACAATATCTGCCCGGTATGAAGCATGTCATGTGAATTATAACAGTGACCCCATTCTATTGCATAGAGCAGTAAAATCAATGTTATTATAAAATATACAACAGATATGATTCGAATTGTTGTCCATTTGTGTACAGCTCATTTTTATAACACATAAGAAAAAGTGAAGAAATTAAATGATTCTCATAAACAATAAATAATTTTTTTCTGTAAAAAATTCAAAATAAAATGAATTGTCATTAAATAATATCTGTTTGAAACGGGAAGTAATAATACGTATATTTTATTATGTCTTCAATTTTATTATATAATAATTATTAGTATTTTTCCAATAAATTAATAATAAAATAATTTTATCTCTTTTTCAAAGATTAAGATTTATATTAAAGAAAAATTATTTTTTAATAAAAATTGGAGTTAAGAACCTGAACATAATGGTCGTGGGGTAGGTATGGGAAAGGCATGCGAAACAAAGTGATTCAAACATTGCTATTGTATTGTATTATTTGAATGAATAATAATTATTTAAAAATAGGAAATGCAGACCAAGTCGTATAATAATAGCTATTATAATGTTTTAAGTATTAATTTGTATGAGTATTATCTAATGGACAAACACAGAGTGGCCAGGTAGGCTACTCTGTATCCGATCTGGGTATTCACTAATCATCTCATATTTAATAAAAAGAAGTTTCAGCTTAAATGTCAGATAACTCTAAAATATTTTATTATTTTATTATAAATCAAATGAACTAGTACAGATCTAAAAGTGTTGACTTATGTTTTGGAGAAGCTTGGTCATCTATGCTGAAGATTTTGCTAAATCATTCGGTTGGTAGCAATTGTAAGGAAAGGTCTTTAGTTATGCCATTCATAAGAGAAGAACAAAACAAAAAGTTTAATCAAAATATTTAATTATATTTTTCTGCTTAAACACAATCCTCACTGCTTTTGATGACTATTCAGAAAATAATACTGTATTTCAGATAAAAGACATTCTTTTTTATTTGTTATATAAAGCTTTTTATTAGTATATTCTTTATATTGAATATAAAAAACTAGTGTTGGAAAGTTGACGAATAATAAGTGAAATAAAAAAAATTGGATAAAAAAGACCAAGAAACTAGAAACATGCTTTAAATGACCAAACTTATTTCAAATAAAGGTAAAATAGAGTGATAACTTAAATCAAGTAGGACTTTGGAGCCGTATTTATTTTATAATATTTAAAATTAATATTATCCACATTTTCTTCTATAAACGTGGAAGCTATCTGTATTATTTTCTCGTTGATTTCTCAATCATCATGGTAAAATTAAATTATATTTATATACAGAGTATTTCAAATATTCTAATATACTGTATATTGTTTATATAACATTTAACAAATTCGTAACTTTGCAACTTTAGTTAAATTTGAAATAAGAATAAAACAGTTTTTATTGTTATTTTTCTAGTATTCAAGTATTTTATGAGAGATAAAAAGAATAGGAAGTACAGAACAGTAATTTCATTGTATATCAAAATAAGTTATAAAAGTTTCGCTCGATTTTCGATAATATTTAATATTTAGTTCAAAACAATTCATCCGTTTTTATGATTTTTTTAAGCATTAGTCCATAATTTGGATTTAAAGCCCATTTTTCTTTCAAATTAAATTAGTTGTCGGCTTAAATAATAAAATCTATTTTCAATTTTTTTCAAAAAAATATATCAATATTTTACTGTCTATTATGAAAAAGTCTGCAAACTATCAATTGTTCACTCAATCTGTAATTGTGTTTATTTGTACGAAAATTACATTCAACTAAACATTTTTTATAATTCAATTTTTTCTCATTAATTATAATTAATTAAATGACAAATACATTTGATATGTAAATAGAAATCAAAGGAAATATTCTTTTGGACTAAATATAATATAAAAAGAGAAGAATAGAGTGAATATCATATCAGTTAACACATCAACGAATACTTCCTTATAATTAATAGCAATTAAAATTCAGACGAAAAGAGTCATAACTTAATAAACAACTATAATATTAGTCTAAAAAGTCACGTAAACACGAATGACAATTAAATGATCCAGCAGAATGCAAATATGCCCGAAAACAAAATGAATTTTCATTATTTTCTGCAATAAATTCTTATGAATTAATTCTTTTATAAATAAATTCTTTAATTATTTTCTATTTTTATGCATGAAATTTATTTTTGATCTAACATAGCTTAGTTTTGATTTATAGCTTGTTCTTTTTTATGTAATCATTTTAAGTGAGTCTTATTTTTTTCATAAAAATTTTATAATTACTTTATATTCCTTTGTATTTGAGCTTATGTTCAATAATGATCATAGAATTCATCATCAATTTGAATGACACGTATTGTTACTACTGTTCAGTACTATTATAACTAACTGTATATAAAATCGTTATAAATAAGTAATTGATGTTATAATTACATTAAAAATATCTTTTATTATACAATTGAATCGTAAAAATTATTGACAATTATAGTCAAGAAAAGTATCATTAGATTTATGGTCGAAAAGAGTTGAACAATATTTTTATATTTATATGAACAAGAAGTGTGAGCCTAAAGAAAGCATTATATTTGATGTCATGTAATAAAGATTTTGATTTAGTGTTAGTTTTATATTACTATTAAAACTCTCTCTCTCTCTCTCTCTCTCTCTCCCCTCCCTCCTTCCCTCCCTCTCCTCTCGAATTTTTATACTAGAATTTACATATCAATGTGAATTATCGATCTCTGCTTGGTGAATTTCGTACCTATACTGTTCAACTGAGTCTGGTCTTCCTTAGTTTATTAGAAATAAATGTGTAATAAAAATAAGAATAAATTTTGTTTTATTGCAATTTAGGAAATAAAAGTAAATTTAGAAATATATAGAAATCGAGAATAAATTTAATATAAATTTCTTTTCTTTTTCTGTAAATCTTTTAAAGTAATTCACAGAACAAACGATATTTAAATTGATTTTAAAAATTCTATAAAAGCTTTATATTTTGTTTTTTTCTTTACACCACAAGTGAGAGTGGGTCAGCACATGATGTGACTAACAGTGCTATTAGTTTAGAGGTTAGCGCACTTCTGTGCTATAAATACATTCCTGATGCAACAAAATGAATATGAAATCCGATGCACAGGTGAACCAGTCTTACATCACTTCCACAGACATTATAATTACAAAAAAGATTTTACCAGAAAATCAATTCTTTACATAAGAAAACTTGATTTTTCATAGCATTTCACGCTTTAAAGCAATCAAACAATTTTTGATATATTTTCTTATGTTATATGTACTCCTGATCTCAAATACAATGCGCTTTCAATTCTGAACTATATTTATATTCAAATTCTCATTAAAAGTATGAATTATTTTAATTTCTAATTTCAATATATTTATGTGAAACTAATTTTTAATTTATATCTAAAATAGTCTATATTTTTAACTAACAATTAATATCTCAGCGGAATTGAGTATAAGACAGGTTAGATATAAATTATATATGAAAATAGATATATAAGATCTCATCAGTTGTTAGAATTATTTCAGAGAAAATCAAATTCAGTTTTACAGTCAGTAAGTGATTGTTAAAATCTATTGATAATATGAAACTATTCTTCGCTAAAACAGTTCCTCAAACGAAAGATTCCGATAATTAGTTTGTATTTTCAAATAAAAACAATAATTATTTACAATTATATACTGTTTTTGTCTAATTTAAAAATAACTATACATTAAATGAGTTATCATTTTATTTAATGTTTTTCTTATTGAATGTAAAAATACTTTACTTCCGATTCTGTTGTTTATCAGATGTTTCGTTAAAATCGAAAATATTTTGTAAAGAAAAACAAAAATTAATAATTTCTAATAATATTCAGTATAAAACTTATCGCACATACAATACTTTATAATCCTTTTCCTACTCATTCTGTCAGTAAAATTGTGATTATTTTTTGAGTTATGAAAACAAGTTTTAATTTTTTGATTATCCAAAGTATATCTGATGTCGTGTTGGCTGCAGTTATTCTTCTTGAGTCACATATTTTGTATTGCATTGTCTAATGAATTAAGTAAATACACATTAACTGACAAAATAATAGACTGACAAACATTTGATTAGACTGCAAATTACCATGCTACTATGTTAAATTGTTTACACTCACAATACAAAAGTTACTTATAAATTAAACTTGAATAGACTAGGGCCTTTGTCGATGATACCTTTTGAAAATTATTGAAGTGTGTGGGTTATATTTTGTTTCGTTTGCTTACATGTTATCCATCACAATTGACACAACTGACATAAAGATGATGATCCACTACAATTAAATTTGTTAATCATTAATGAGATTACTGTAAACCAATAGGTTCTGTCGTTTTGTGCTATTCTTACAATTAATTCTCGAAATCTAAGCCATATTTCAACTTAATGTCAATTATGAAATGTTTATATATTTTTCAATATTCTTATTATTATTATTATTATTAGTATTCAGACATTTATTTATTACTATTCAGTGAAGAAAATTAATTTTAATGAATCAAATACAGAGATAGAGAAAAAAGATAATGCAAATTGTGCATGGCTCACATTAATCAAAAATACTCTGTTTTGGCAAATAAAATAAAAGTCATAAATAGCATAAGAAAATTGAACATTAACCTGAATTATACAGGAATTAAGCCAGGTTAGATGTTTCATGGAAGCTTGAAGCTACCTTGTTTTCCTGCAAGGACAAATCTGCATCCCTGCTATAAAACTTTGACATTTGTCGTCTGGGATGACATAAAATAGGCCAAAATGTAATTTTTAGCGGTTGTCAAACAGTCATTAAATTCAATCTTGAAACTATTTTCTTTTGAAGCAAATATTAATGGATTACATATTTAGCCATTATATCCATTAATGAATTATTTGGTATCAAAAGCAAAAAATGTTAATTTGTATTCTCTTTTTTGCAGAAACTAATTTGTTATTTAATTGTATACTTATTCTCATTTTTGAAAAACATTTTATTCTTTTTTTTTCTTTAACTGAAATAAATATACTTTTGTTTAAAATTTTATTATTATTTTTTTAATTTAAAAAATATTTCTTATTATAACTATTAATCAATCAAATTATTGTATGAATGGATGGATTGTGTGTTTGATATTAAACTTATATAAAAATTTTCTTTAATAGTCATTCAATTGTATGAAAAGAATAAGAATTAAAATAAAAAAATAAATTGATTTCTGAGTCTAATTGGAAGAGATGTTCAAAAAAATAATAACAAAATTATTCTTTAAATAAATTTTTACTCTCGTTTGAAATGTAATTAATGTTAAAACAAAAGACAATTGACTTTCATATACGAAAATAAATTTTAATAAAAAAATTATAAATAAAAATATACTTTTATACGAAAAATAACAGAACATTAATTCACTGTATAGTTAAGTGAATTATTTCTGAGTTATACGAGTCGTCCACTAAAAAAGATTAATTATTTGCAATAATCACGACATAAGTATGGGTACGAAGAGCTCAGTCAGGAATTTGTGCGCATATATGGGTTTGATATAAGAAGAAAAGGATTTCTAAACATATATTAATATAAATTGAAATTCGGTTTAGGGGTTAAACAAAATGAAAATCCAGTATATTTTTAGATAAAAGAAATTGTTGTCAGATCATCTTCATCCTATATACCAAGTACAGTCCAACCCTGCTATTAAAAAATATGTATTTCATCCAAAATCTTCAAAACAAAGCTAACAATTATTTTTGCAAACGAAAGGATTGCAAAATATTTTGATATATTTTCATAGCTATTAATAAAATAAAGATTGCGATTAAATATGCAATAAATTAATAGATTTTTTTGCGGAAATCCAATGCAAAAATCGTTATATATTCGAAAATTTCAACAGAGAGTGAAACACTTGATTGATACAAATTTTATTGAAATTTAATTCTACTTAATATTAAAATAGATATAAAAATGAATATAAAACTGCACTAATGAGCCCGGAAACATTAACGGTTGAATATATGCCAGTACATATTTTAAGCATCAACACATTTAGTTTAATGGATGATAGACTGTATTCTGTGTACAACAATCTATAAGCAGAGCCCAAATTGTATTATATAATTATAATTTCGCTTTAATAGTGATGAACAGAGAGATGAAAAAACGTGACAAAACTAATTGCATTACAGAATACACGAATACCAGTACTAAATACAGGCATTTATGCCATACAATACCCGTTTCTCTTACATAACAGACTGACATAACATAAGAAAAATAGTTTTTTCAGTTTTGAATGAAATAATAATAAGAAAATTGGAGTTTCGGCCAAAACGGGTGAACAAACTGTGAATGAAATTTGAGATAAATTTTGCGGAAAATAAATACAATTCACTCATTCATAGAGTCAACTAATTAAATAAAAATATGATTTTTTTTTTGCTAATTCAGACTTTTATGGCAAACGAATGAATGGCACATAAATGAATTTTAATCAAAAAAATATATGTTTTTTAAACTCAATTCATTGCACTTTTTTCGACTGTTAATTATCTACACTCTCTATCCGTCCGATTCCTCTCCCATTCATTCTATACTAATCTCACTTTTGCTGATTATTAGGTCAAACAAAAAATTATATATAATTTGTTAAGAATTTATTTATTCTCTCCTTTTATTAGTATTTTCTTTGAAAATATGATTCTTTTCAATACAAGTGAATGAACACAACATTTATGCAGAAAAATATATAAATTATTAATAATTTTCTTATATTTATATATTGAGTGTAAAAATATTTTCATGTTTTATACAATACTCTGTGTATTCGATAATTATATGAATAATGCATTGCATTATAATTAGAGAGACAGACAACTTAAATATGAAAACTCATCTCTCTATCTATTTTCATCCAACGTATGTATAAAAAGTTATTTTTGTGTTACAATGAACTTCAATAAACACAATAAAGGAATTTATTTTTTATTAGTCGTTAGAAACTACACAAAAAAAACATAAAATGCCAGTTCATCAGCGAAGATGATTTTTTGCATCTCATGAATCCTATTATCATATAATATGTAATCAAATTCAACATTGAATTTATGCACAAAAAAGATTCTGTTTGTTTGCATTTGCATATAAACTACGAACTTTTTTTCGTTACGATGAAGTACTCCGTCATATGATTTATTATATTTATATTTTTTTGTTAGTTTTTTGTGTCTTATGGTTCTCAGTCAGACTGTCTAAATGTTTGTACGTAAAAAAATATTTCTATTGTATTGAGAATTATATGAGAAAAAAGTTCTTATTCTCACTCAAACACATCAAAACAACTCTTGATTTTCGGTTTTATAGACTGTTTTTGTGTGATATTTTTTTCTATTACTGTTTTTGAGTTAAATTTTGCCAATTTTTGGATTTTTATTGAAGAAAAAAATATGAGAAAAAAGATAAAAATATAAATTATTCTATTTTTTTCTGTCGACACATATATAAAAATAAGTGCAAAAAACTACAAAACATTTACAAAGAATAGATTGAATTGAATAACCGATATATTTATATAAGAATTGAATGATTAGCCAAAATCTTGATTTACATAAAAATTATCGATTGTCTCATCATTTGGTTCACACAATAAATTGTTTATGTGTTAACTCTGTTCTTCATTATAGTCATAATCAACAAATCCAATACACTCTTCCCTAACCTTAGCAGTAGATCATAAACACATCTGTGCCCTAAAGCTATCCTGAGCCGATTTAGCCGTAAATCGTGATTTTGGATATGTTTTAAAATAATCAAAATTTCTTTGCATTAATTATTTGCTGAATATAGATATTAAGTGCTCTATGAAACCAGTGGTGACCACATGGGGTAATACAAGCCTACAATAGGCTCACGAAATATAGCAGAGATGAGTCTGAATAGAAATATATAAATAAATATTATGTAAAATCAATGAAAAATTAGGGTTAAATGATTTTAAGTAAATTGATATATCATCTTTCTAATCCAGCTTAAAATTCATTCTAATCATGTTCTATTTAATTATGAAAATATGCATGTTTACTTAATAGCATAAAAGCCACATTATATTCAATATTAGCTTATATTCAATGCTATTCTTGTTTGGACTAAATTTTTTGAGATTTTTTCTTTAATAATGATTCAAATTATTTTAATTCTATCAGAAATTTACTTATAATAGAAAATGTGTTTTAAAAATAAAAAGGTATTCAATGAAAATATTGGGGATCTTTATATGAATACTAATACTATGTAAATAGCAGACTATAAAGGAGTAAATGAGTGCTAAAAATAATAATCATTTGAATAGATTGTCAAAAGAAGAAAATATTCGTCATTTGATTATTTGAATATTTTATTAAACCAATGATTCTTCCATTAATAGTGCATTAAATATAACTAAATTTCTATTTAAATTCAATTAAATTTTGTTTTTATCGTTTGATTATATTTTCATAACTTTTTTCTTCACTCTGTTTAACGAATAAATGGCTCTAAAAATAAACTTTTTTATTCAATTATTATTCTTATCCATATTTTTATCCCTTTATTATCATATCTATAGATAACTGCAATAAAATAAAGGAATATTTTTTTTCTACTTTTATTTATTCCGAACACAAAAATATGAAATTTATATAAAATAATAAACAGTGAAACGAAGAAAAAGTATTTTGAATTTCAATTATAATCTTCATTGCAATAAAGAAAAAGTTTGAAAAATATAAATCAAAACGTTTTATATATTTTTCTTATTTATAATATTTCTTATTCTGTATTAATAATTGTATTATAAGTTTTTCACGTATTAAGTATAGAAATCTTATATATATTTTATTTATTGTATATTCTATTCATATCATAAGCGAAGACCATTTGAATGATTAGTAGAGAAATATTTTTTTATATTAAAATTAGATTTCATGAAAATTTTATTAATGGATATCTAAAAAAGGAACTATCGTTTTGATTATGTATTATATTTTATCCTATCTATGGTATGGAAAAAGTTCATCAACTCATAAATCGATGGACAGGTATATTGTCTACTGTAGTGACCGTCAAATATTCACTAATGATTGGCTTAAATGAGAT
Organism: Eueremaeus valkanovi; assembly: GCA_034693305.1. NCBI lineage: Eukaryota > Metazoa > Arthropoda > Arachnida > Sarcoptiformes > Eremaeidae > Eueremaeus > Eueremaeus valkanovi. The sequence goes on along the minus strand of JAQIWA010000043.1, from coordinate 9,914 downwards.
AAATTGATTGATAGCTAACATAGAAAACATGAAAATATAATTAAATTATATTCAAAATCAAAAATCAAATGAAAACCAAAATAACAATCATTTTTTGCTCAAATATTTTCCCAATAATTTTTTTATTGCATTTATCAAGTTTATAAAGTTTATCTTTGATTAGTTCAGGCATATATTTAATATGAATTTCATGGCTCATACATAAGAATCTTATATTTGATCATATTTTTAATGAACCAAAAATGAACTATCATTTGGGAGGAAAAAATTTATTCAATTTATTTTTCATATAAAAGCTATTATTAATGTCTAGTAATTAACACATTCTTAAAAACTGATGACTTTTTCACGAAAAATATTTAATTTAATTCAATTAAATTGAAAAAAATAATCAATTTTGCCGTAAATACAATTATTTAAGAAATATCTAAACGAAAGCCAAAACTAATTAAATATTTATTTTATTGTTTACATAAAAAACAAAATTCTTAAAGAAATAAGAGATAAAATAATTTAAATACTATCAAGATAAACTATTTTAATACACGTCTGGATACTATTTATTCGCAGAGCTCACGATTTTCTGCTAGATTTCTGCTGTATTAATGTGTGAGAAAAGATACTACAAGTGATACTTCACTATATTTATCCATACATTGCACACAAACTTATGTATAACTTGATATGCAATAACACAATGCCATCAAAATTCTCTCTCTTTCTCTTCGTCTGTCTGTATATTAGGTCAAACACTAAATACAATTCTTCTACAAAAATAATAATAATAATTGTATTATATTTCATACGTAAGAGAAGAGTCAGTCCTAAGAAAATATGTATATTTAAAGAGCAAAAGCAAAAAATAGTGACTCGTTTTGTTGTCTGCTTTAAGAATAGCGATCAGGTCTTCAGGTCTTCCCGTATGTGAATGTGTTATGTAATATGAAAATGGGATGAGTTGTATGCGGAGGAGTGTCTTCATTCATACAGTCAGGCCATAAGCCATAGTAGAGAGAGAAAGAGAGGAAAGGATACAGTATTGAGGATTGTGTTGGATAGCCATTGCATAGCTATATGAATGAATGATGGGCTCAACTGAGTCACTGTAGAGGAGACTGGACTGGATTGCAGTCATATAAAAGTACTCTCAGTTCTGCTTCAAATTATGCTAATTATCAGTTCATATGAATGGCCAAAATGCAAACGGCAATCACCTAACGGTTCCCTTACGTCTGATACTTATATATGAGATGCCGATCGAGAGATCCGATAATTAGTTTCTCTTTCCATTCGCTTTCTAACTGTTCTTCTATTCAAACAATTTTTTAATTAATTTTATTTTTTATATATTTTGTGTTTAATAAGTGCTTATGTATTGAATAGAAGTTAAGAATTTGTGTGCTTTTCGTTGACTTTTTCAAACTTTTTAATTATTTTTTTTTAGTTTTATATTTTTTGTGGATATTTGTGACAAAACTTTTAAAGTTTTGTAATCTTCTGCTGAAATGATGGCACAAATAATCGGCAATAATATTAATAAAATATTTTTAATGCAAATACTATTAGTCTCTATTGTTTTGCTCAACTGTTTCGTCAGATTAAGTGTTTGTCAAACCGTTACAAATCCAGTCAATGACAGTGAAGTAGTAATTGATAGCAAAAATGGTGATGTGTTGTATGTTGTGAAGGGTAAAAATCCGGATAAATTCAGACTGGTCACATCCACAGCATCACCACCAACAACATCAGCATCAGTTGTCAAGTAAGTAATCAAAGTTTTTAAATGTTTTCTTTGGAAAATAATTATCTCAACACTTGATTCACTGATTCTTCAGGTTTTCCTAACTATAAAAATAAAAAATTTTAGAAAGTGTTAGAAATGTTAACTAATATTAAACACTATCTATGGATAAAAATTATTCAAATCTTAATCCATCGATAATTCCGATTAAATTAACGGTCTTTTTGTCTATAGTTATAATAAGTATGATATGTATGAAAATCTGACTACACTTTCGTAGTTTGCATAAAATGATCTGTCATTATATACACAAATAGCATGGGTGAGACAATTGTATAAATATAGTTAATTGACTTCAGTTTTATTCGCATGAATTATAAATTACATTTATTTTTACTCAATGTATAATTTATATACAGTATAATAGATTATCCCAGATTAAAATGAGGAAAGGATTCTCTGCTTCTATATTAAGATTAATTCACATGTGTATGTAAATTATCGATTTTTAATTTGTTCTTGGATAACCCATTGTGTTATGAATGTGAATGGTTCAATTTGGCGAAATTACTGTAACTTAAATGATTGATACTTTATATTCTGTTATATAAGTTATTCCATAAAAAAAATATATAAATCAGTTCATCAATCCTTGCATATAATGTAGGTCTGAGTTACGGATTTGAGCCGTAATAGGATTGAAGGTATAATCGGAAAGAACTTTAAATACTTTATTTCAATAGAGACTGTCATATAAATCATGTGAATTAACCAAAGAGTCAAATATAAAACTAATCTTTCAATAACTGAGAGATTATATTATATTAGAATTTATTTATAAAAAAATATCAATTCTGTGACAAATAAATTCATTGATCAATTGATCTAGGCATATTTCATTAGCATAAAGATTAGATTCAATGATAATTATACAACAAATTGAGTTTGATTTACAACTAATCAATTGTAAGTGTAATTGAATTGATTTGTTTGAATGCATTCATTTGTATAGGTTTTGTCACAAAATTAAATATCAAAAACATTAACAAAAATATTCTGATCATTGGAGGGTCAAATAGGAGGTGGGTGGTATATGATAAATAACATAATTATTAGTAAATTCATATAATTATGAAAACGAGTAAACAAAATAATTTGCTCTAAAAATAGTTCCTGGCTTTTGACAAGAATATAAAAAGATCACACTGAGCCATTATGCAGTGGGAAAAATCCCGGATTAGATATAATTTATCAATAAATATGTAATGAATTCGGAAAAAGATTATACGAATTACACATTTTTTAACAAAACAGTATAGAATGATAACTTCTAAAATAGGCTAGGCTGAGATTTTGCACTTATTCATAATTAAGCATGTGACAATTGCTTGCAGACGAAATAGGCCAATTTTAGTTCACTTCCTACACTACTCCAGTTTACTTATAAATGCTTTTTTAGGAACGGAAATGTTAGCCAACTGTCAGTTGAAGCATATTTTTCGTATTTATAAATATTAATCTAAATTTTAACCCATTCCTCATAATCAGGCACATTCCGATAGTTCTACTTATTAATCAACTGAGCCATCAATATTAAGCAACTGATTTGAATAATCATATTCATAAGACATGATGATATACTTACAATAGCTTGCTTATTTATTTATATTGATTGCATTCTCATTTGTTTCGTATACGAATGAAATGTATAATCATTTGCCAATAGTTGGCCCGAATTTGCCATCAATTCAATTGAATCTAAACATTAATATTATGCTTAACTAAAAGTCATGTAAAGGTTAGACCAAGTATTTTGAGACACGATTAGCTTATTAGCAAACACTGAATAGTTTGAGTTTGAAAAGAAAAAGGGGGAGAAATAATTTCAAGTGGTACATCTATAAGCATTCAAATCGATTGTTGCCCTCAACTGGTCTTATCCTAATCCTTATCAGCAAAGGATTAAATTATAATCTGTCTCAAAATACTTGGTCTAACCTTTATTATGTGATCCTTTATTATCTAAAATTGCTTTTAATAGCAATCATAACAATCGCTGTTTTCTTCTATAATCTCAATAATGTATCAAAACTACGAAAAACTTTTCATTCCTAACACAGAGTGGGAACAGAAAAGTGTTATAAGTGTGGATCAAAACTTCGTATTCAAAAAAAAAGAAATCTCTTTTTTATATTTATGTTTTATATTTAAGACAAAAGAATATTAAAACTTGTTTTCAGATCTCTTATCCGTAATAGACTTAAAAAGCTTTTTTTGTTTTCTTCTAATTTTGTTCACTTCTCTACTTAACTCTTGTCTCAACTCTTTTATTATTGTTCTTCTCTTCCATTAATATCTATATCTCTCTTAACGTTATATAAATCTCTTTTTTGATTGAATTGTTTTCCTTATGTCTGCCTTCAGTATCAAATAATATGATTTTTTATATTCAGGGTAGTCCAGCGCTTAGCAAAATTTTATTTTGATTTTAGTGTAAATCAATACTCTTCGTAATTTTTCAGAATATATTTTATAAATTATCAAAAACTGGAGCAAATGGTATAAAAATTCGCCTAATTTTCAGGAATAGTTAAATTTTAGTTCGCTTTCAGCTTTGGTCATATATTTTTTGCTTATTGTGCAAATCTATGGCCATTCCTGTACAGGAAAAGTAAGGCTTTTAAAGCAATTCTATAAATATATATAACGTTCAGAATTGTGTTATTTCTGTTTTTCGTCATTTCATCCTTAAGTGGGGTAACCATTGAATGCATTCAATTATTTAGCAGTAAATTTGGAAAAAGAAGAAAAATTTATTCATTGGTACATAGATTTCATTTTTTTCTAACTCTCGAAAAGAATTATTTCTGTGTATAATCTCATAATATTTTTTGCGTATTTAAAGTCATTCACATTATAATACTTTTTTTTCTTTTTCTTTACTGAAGATTAAATCGAAAGATAAATAATTAAAATATAAAATAGTTTTTAAATTTTTGAATTGATTTACATTAATTCGGTTCAAAAACAAATACCAGAAGCAATTAAATTGACAATAGATTGTGTTGCTAAGCAAAATACAGTCGGAGTCAGTTTATATGCACATACAGTATAAACAAAAATTAAAAACAAACAAATCTATTGTTGTTTTTGTTGTAATTATTTGTTTTACTACTATTTTATTGTATACTAAACTCAATGAAAGGATTTTCTGTTTATATCGAAATAACACAAAAGTTTATAATAGACTATAAAATTCAGAATATTTCTCTTAATTAATATTCAAAACTTAACTTTTGAAAAGACAATGTCCGGGCCATAAGCCCGCTCTAAATGTGCTGTTTATTAGACAAATATTTGAATCGGATTTTATACTTTTTAACTCCGCATCCATAGGAAAAGGGGAGTATATAGTTTTGCTAGGAGTACTTTCCCGGTCCTTAGGCTTTAAATAAAAACTATCCTATCTTAGATAAAGTGGTGAATTTGTATTACTCAATATTCTATGAAGCGGAGTTAACGTAATTCTGTATCAGCCTCGTTTTATGCCGCATTTAAATTGCCTTAATTTGTATAGCACTTGAAATTTATGTCTGGGTGTTGTGTTGTATGGATTGTTCCTTTTGTTTGGGTGTTGTTGTGGTTTGTTGTATGAAAAACAAATAAATTTGAATAAATTGAAAAACAAAATATTAATTATTTATTTGCTTTTATAGAAAAAAAACTTATCTTTCACTTAGTCTCAGCTTTTTTTGCCTCTCATTAAAAAACACTTTATATTTATTTACAATAATTATAATAATTGAAAAAATGCTATATTTATTGACACAATTGAATACAAACTTTCTATTAGTTTATTACTATTTTCTGTTAACAAACTTATTGAGTAAATAAATGGAAAACAACTGAATATTTATTTTTGTTTTGTTTGTCTTTACAGAAGAGACTTATTATCGCATTCTTCAAAACTAATGCCGAAATCATTGGAAGATGACTCGGGACTAGATATGTCTCATTCCTTTTCCATACCAACCATTAGTATTCCATCGATTGATGGAATCAAGTCATCCCTATCGTCGCTAATGGGCTCAATGGGCTCCAAGTTCAACATGGGCTCAATGGGTGGGGGCGGTGGCAAGATGATGATGACCATGAAGATGCCCTGTTGCAAAGGCGGTGGAGGCGGCGGATATGGCGGTGGCGGAGGAATGAGCTACGGCGGCGGCAGCTCAGTTATGCCCGGATTAGGCGATAAATCAGTGGAAAAAGAAGTAAAAAAATATGTGGGCGATAAAGAATTGTCCAGGCTACTGTACCAGGCCATATCCAGCAGTAAACCTAAGAAAATGAAAATGAGAAAGGGCAGAAAAGGTTAGTTCGATTATAAATATACAAATAATTGTTAGATTGTTGAAAAGAAATGGCCTTGCTTATATATTCTGAACTGAAGTGTCGAATATAAGGGTATTTTAAGTATTCATAAGACAATCATTGTTTCTATTAAACTGTTGTCCATAAGACTCACTAATGTTGTATACATTTATAATTTAATTATTGTTTTCATATAAGTGATAGGACCGGCTCAGTTCAATTACTAAAAATATTGACCCTACTACAAAACAGGAGACAATGTTTATACTGAATATTTGAAAATAATTGTTGAACCAGATTAGATTAGATATTCAAGATTTATACAAAATCAAAAGTGAATATAATAATTAAAGTTCAAGTTTTCAATTAGAACTCGACCTTTCTTATTTCGTCTGAACATGCACATTTCAGATTTAAAGTCTTTTCAAAGCATTGACAATTTGATAAACTACTCTGGTCAATTGATTTTGAGAAGCAATCATGTTAATAATTTCTAATCGAAAATTATACTTCTATATATTTTGATTTGACAAAGTACAGTATCACTAGAAGTTCCAAGGCCATTCTACTTCAAATAAAGTTTTCCAATCACCCTGGTCTGCTTGACCTTTGATCCCAAAGTAGTTTTATATTAGAATATATTTCATTAGATTTTGTTACAAAATAGCAGTTATTCTAAAGAATAGATATTTTTATTTTCTTTGAGACAAAAAACACTTCTTTTTTACTTAAATAACAAATAATTGAATACAAATGAATGAAATGGTTTACAAATGTATTTATAAATAATTGAATGAAAAGAGTTTTTGAACTTTTGATCCAAACATTTTAGAATTAGAAGAAGAAAAGTATCTATTCTTAAGTCAGTTCCAGAAAATAAATAAATAAATTTAAACTTAATTTTCTTTTATTAACGCAAACAACCGAATAGTTTAGAGAGAAATAAGACTTTTATCTAAAAAATAATAACTTATTTAGAAAGTAATGACTTTAACACGAATTAACAGAAAACAAAAAATATATAAATATGAATGAAATTTATTTTCATATAATTTTTTAATCCCTTCTTCTGTGGATTGACTTTAAATGACAAGATTTAAGAATTAAAATTCGTATTAGTCTTAAAGGAATTGAGAAAATAATATTAAAGAGTGAATGAGAATATCACACATAATAATGAATATTATTTATGAATAATAAATGCAATACATATTCAAATGATTGGACAAATACAGTACACAATATATTGGCAAAACTATATACTCCTCTTTTCCTACGGAAGCGGAGTTAAAAATTTGATTAAATATTGAAATGATTTTCAATTATATATGAAATGAATAATAAGTATTATTTTGTAATCAGGCGGTCGAGGAAAAGGAGGCAGAGGTGGTGGCGGTGGTGGTCGCAAAGGAGGCGGCTATGGCGGAGGTGGTGGAGGAGGCAAAGGCGGTGGATATGGCGGAGGTGGTGGAGGAGGCAAAGGCGGTGGATATGGTGGAGGAGGTGGTGGCAAAAAAGGCGGCGGTGGAGGTGGAAAAGGTGCTTATGGCGGAAAAGGAGGTGGAGGAGGATATGGCGGTGGAAGTGGAAAGGGCGGTGGAGGTGGAGGAAGCGGAAAAGGAGGCGGATATGGTGGATCGTCAGGCGGTGGTGGCGGTGGTTATGGCGGCTCTGGAAGCGGAGGAGGCGGATATGGTGGATCGTCAGGCGGTGGTGGAGGTTATGGCGGTTCTGGAGGCGGAGGTTATGGCAGCTCTGGAGGCGGAGGAGGAGGTTATGGCGGCTCTGGTGGCGGAGGTGGAGGTTATAGCGGCTCTGGAGGTGGCGGAGAAAGTTATGGCGGCTCTGGAGGCGGAGGGGGAGGTTATGGCGGCTCTGGAGGTGGCGGAGAAAGTTATGGTGGCTCTGGAGGCGGAGGGGGAGGTTATGGCGGCTCTGGAGGTGGCGGAGAAAGTTATGGCGGCTCTGGAGGCGGAGGTTATGGTGGCTCTGGAGGTGGCGGAGAAAGTTATGGCGGCTCTGGAGGCGGAGGAGGAGGCGGAGAAAGTTATGGCGGCTCTGGTGGTGATGGATATGGAGGAGGATATGGTGGAGAAGGAACTGGAGGCGGAGGCGGCGGTTATGGTGGTGATTCAGGTGGTGGTGGAGGATATGGTGATAACTCAGGAGGAGGCGGATCTGGTGGAGGATATGGAGGATCTGGTGGTGGAGATGGAGGCGGTTATGGAGGATCTGGTGGAGGTGCCGGTGGATATGGTGGACCTAATGATGGCGGGTCTGATAATTATGGCGGTGGAGACGGATCAGTGAAATATGTTGAGGCGGGCGGAGGACTGGATGTGGGCTATAATGCGGGAGATTCAGGAGGAAAGTCGTACGGAGGAGGAGGTGGTGGTGGCGATGGATATGGAGGCGGAGGAGGCGGTGGTGATGGATATGGAGGCGGAGGAGGCGGTGACGACGGATATGGAGGTGGAGGAGGCGGTGGTGACGGATATGGAGGCGGAGGAGGCGGTGGTGATGGATATGGAGGCGGAGGAGGCGGTGGTGACGGATATGGAGGTGGAAATGGTGGCAATGGCTACGGAGGCGGAGGTGGAGACGGAAATTCAGGAGGAGGTGGCGGTGGAGGCAGTTATGGTGGCGGAGGGGGTGGTGACGGATACGGTGGGAGCGCAAGCAATATGGCGTATGGGAATGGAGGCATAGGAGGCATATCGATGGACAAGATCCATGAGCTGGTTCAGGAGGCACTGGAGGCCGCAAAACATTTCCGGGAAACTAAGAAAAATGGCGGTTCAGGTGGCGGTGGATATGACAACAATATCAGTTGGGATGACGACAGTGGGGGCGGAGGCTATGGGGGCGACGGCGGCGGCAAATCTGATGGCAAAGTAGCCGTTGTTGACGAGAAAGTGGTGGACGTAGTGATGGATGCGCTCAAGAATAAGGATATTTTAAGTAAAGCCAAACCAATCACAACCACAGCCGACAAGTCGTCCGCAAAGTCTGGGAACGAGAACTACGGAAACGATTACAACAATAAACAGGACCGGGGGCTGACCCAGCTGTTCGACAAGGGTTACTTCGGTCATCTGGGCAAGAAAGCCGGTGCCCGTGCCAATGGTGGTCGATACTGACCGTCCCTACTATTACTAGACTAACAGTTGATTAGTTTGAAATGTAATGATAATTATTATTAGAGTTATATTCTATGCAATAATTGTCATTAGTTTTCGTTAATAAGAATTGTTTTCTTTGATATGAATTCAAAATGTTTTTGAAAAATTCAAATATCATTTCAATGCGAACTTAGAGTGAATTTTCATTTTAATTACTCTTTTCTTTTTACTGTTAAGTAATAATCAATTATTTTCATCCAAATTGATGTACAATTTTATTTTTACTCTCATTTTCTTCACATTTGTCTCCATTTTCATTATAAATCACATTTAAATTGATTTAAATCAAAGTCAGAATCTGTTCCATACAATCCAAGGCCAATACATTAATACTTTTTTCTATCATTTCAACTAATTTTCTCTATTATTGCTTAAATTCATTGTTTTTCTTATTAATAATATTTGAAATTAATCGACAAATTGTTTATAACAAGAATTTAGATTTGGTTTCATTGCAATAGAGATTCATAAGAATATTCTTATTAATTATTATTCCGTTTATTCTTTAAATTAGAAAATATTTGTTATATAAATAAATTCATTGATGAGATAATTGCCATAAAAATGAAGTTTAGTTTAATTTGTTTTAAAAATTTAATAAAAAAAATTGAAAATTTTTA